>CAKALU010044247.1:7017-49389 GCA_916700995.1 Hozukius guyotensis | reverse complement strand
CCACCACCACCACCACCACTTCCTGTCACACAGAGAATGAGTCTGCTCTGTGATTGGCTGGCTTAAGTCGATGGACAGATCACTAAATTCACTTTTTGAAATTATCGCCGACGGGAAGACTTTAGGTTATCGCCGTCCTCGTCTTGCTGGAGTTTACGGACACAAAGAAGAGAGAGGAGGGTGAATGGCGTGCGTTTGGTCCACTCTTGGTGTCTTTGACAGGCTTTTTTCTGATTCGGTGTGTCTTGATTTGCTGAAGAAAAACAACTCAATCTGACGTGGGACCAGTGTCACACCAGACCAACAAAGCATTCTGGTCCCAGTGCTGTTTCAGCCATCACAGAAATTCCTTCCACTCAGCCCTCACAGACATTTCACTGATCCATCAGGGTCGTCCAGAAGTGAGAAGTTATCCATTCATCATGGTTCTAAGGAGAGGTTGTCTCTGTCTCTCAGGGCCTCTAGGAGGTGCTACTGAGCAGCCACCTGGGCAGGAAACTTCAGGGGAGTCGCACACATACATAACACGCACACACACCTCTTCATCACAATCGAATGAACACATGAATAATGAACGTTGTTGAAGAACATTAGTCCACGAAGCTGCAATCATTCAAAGATGCTGAAAATTGTTCTTCCTCGCTGTGGAATCGGCTCGATCGACCAGAGCGTGCGTGTGTCTGCTGATGTTTTCACCAAAATAAACCCAATAACACGCTCGGATTTGCGGGACTTTCAGTAGCTTTAAGACTCTAGAGACTTTTGGAAGTGGCATTTCTGAAACCAAGAGCCCGAAGCCTGGTTCTGGGGGTGGGGGGGATGATTGATCTTTATTCCCCCGATTGATTGCAAGTGTGTTTTATTTCGCCCTCCTCCATGTGGCAGGAGTGCTAAAGTCTTTAGTTTGGCCTTCACCCCAGGGCGACGTTGACTATAAGCTCTGCTCAGAAGTTGCCTGTATATCGAGGGTCAAGAACACAGATTGAGCGAAATTCCAGAAGAAAAAAAAAGAGCGCAGATGCAATATGTGCAGTATACAGGGCATTACAATCCCAAATATTATTTTCATGATTTTATTGAGGGCCCAGAATGATACTTCTGTTTGTTTTGAATAATCCACACTGACCTACATGCTGCATGTTAGAGGAGCAGAGAAGAGACAAACCAAACACCAGAGAAGAAGAGACGTGGAGTTTTTCTCTCTTTCTCTACTTTCTTGCTTATTTTTTTTTTATTTTTTTGGAAAATGCTGTTAGCACAATGTTTGTCACTAACTGCACATTAGCTGAGCCATTGTTTGAAATTGTGTTAAAGAGCATTCAGTTAGAAAAGCCTTGTTTGAAATCCTCTCGGGGTGTTGGATTCATTCGTCTTAGGACACCGGCAGGACGGAGCCTCCGCCTCTTTTCCAGTGGATCCAGTAACTCTACCAGTAATCATCAGAGTTTGCAATGGGAAACAAAAATATTATAATGGGTCCTGGACATATTGAAAGGAAAAATATATAATTAAATCATTCTAGGGTTGAGAACGAGTAGCTTATATTCACGGGTTTAGGCTTGTTGCGTGAGCCTCGGTGGAGGATTTCCGCTCCTGGTTTAGGTGTCTTGGTTCCACTGTACTGGGCCAAATATAAGTATAATATAGTATATTAGATGCTCATTACATCTGTGTGTTGTAAACTGAATGGATATTTAGAAGAAGATAGAGGGATAAAAGGAGCACTGGAGAAATGTTTAACTTAAATATATAAAAGTATTTAGCATACAGACACGAGAGTTGTGTTGTTACAAATTTGGAAATACACGTCTTAACTAGATGCAAAATACGACAATGAAGGCAGATTTTATATAATCCGCAGATTTACAAATCTAATCTAATATACAACTTTACTTCAAAAAATCCGCCTGAAAAATTACAAAATATCAAGAATAATATACCAAATTACAAAAATAACTTTACCACCAAAAGGCAGCTTGCCCATGATCAGAATATATTATTTCTTGAACCAAACAGCTTCAGTTGGTTTCATTAAAGTGTCGTAAGAGATGCATGATGCTCTCTGCTGCATCTGCTGTTTCATGAGGGCAAGCGGTATAGCAAGCGTGATGTTGGATGAGGAAGTAAAACTGTTGAGTTTAGCTTCACTTTAACCCTGATAACATTTACACACAGTAACGAAACTAATGAAGTTAATCACAAAAACATGCAAGTTGTATAAATTAAAATGAAACTCTTATTAATACTGAATGATATTGAGTGTATTAGACCGATAAGGTTAAATAATCTTGGAATGTTTCAATAGCTGATGATGCTGGACGTTTTAAAAACTTGTAGTAAGAAAGATTTAAGATTTTATTATGTCTTTTTGTTTTCTGACAAATCAGATGTTTTGTTGCAATAGCGGCCTCTGTTAATCAGCTGTGGAGAGGACTGTGTGTGACGGTTGTGCGGGCAGAGCAGGGTTGTTTATGATGGTGAAATCCGGGTGTTTTTTCCCTGCACGTGTCCGGGTGAAAGGCTGCGGATTTGGGTCGGTTTTCCTTTCAGCTCAATCAGCTGAAACATGCAAATCGAAAGGAATTGAAATGTAACTTGCAGTGAGTTAATTTACTGATGAAAGAAGGTTTTATTATAGTGGGTATTACAGCATTTAACAGAGTTTTATTTTTGGTTTTTAGAAGAGAATTCACTCACTGGTTGATATGTTTTTTTTTGGATGGGTGCTGGTGCAGAGTTGAACCCTGTTTCTAACAGAATAGATTCCTTCCATAATTTCAGGTACATTCAGTCAGTCCCAGAGCGGAGTAGAGAGAGAGTATTTTTGCTTCGTGCTCTGGCTGTGGTGCTGGGACGGGATGGGACGATGATGACAAAAGGCGAGGAGGTACAGACGCCAGAATGGCTTCTGTAACCACTAGGGCAATAAAACATTCTGGATTAAATAACGAACAGTTTAACGACAAACATGAAGATTTAAAAAAAAAAAAAAAAAAAGCTTTGGGTTTGGGAGGTCTGCATGTGACAACAGCAATATGCATGTGTGGAAAACCAAAGTATGACTCTGTACAAATCACTCGAGCTCTTTTCTTTATTGTCCTAATAGGTCAGGGATGTATTTTCTAATGCATGGCTGGTTGTTTGTGTCTTTTTTTTTTGTTTGAACTTAAATGTGTAAAGAAACATGTACTCTCTAAGCTGAAGCATTGTGCTCTGTCGGGGTCAGTACGCGCTCAACAAGCTTGTGACTTTCTAAACTTTTTTGCACATTTACGAGTCAGACGGCGCACATCTCGCACGAGTCACGAGCAACACTCCTTGTTAAAAGTGTAGGCGGGAAACTCCAGGCCTCGATTACTTGAAGTGCAACTTGAGTGTTTCTGTTCCAATGCAGTGGGAAGTCTTTGACCTTTTTTTTTTGTTTTGTTCTTAAAGTCCCAAGCATTTTATTTACCGCAGACTCTGGAATGTTCAGACAGCAGCGTGGCCTGCTGGGAGATTGAGTTCTCACCTTTGATTCCATCTTGTGACTTAAAAAACAAAAGTCAATGAATGTGACGCGATTTCAGCTGAAATACTTTTTGTTTTATTCTTCGACAAGCCTGACATTGCACAGAACTTGCACATAATAAGTTAAGAAAAAAACAAACGTAGAAGTGTGTTGCAAAAAGGAAGAAAAATAACACTTGATGTTTTGTTTTTTTTGCTTTCTTGTCTATAAAGGACACTTTTCACTTAGTTTCTAAAAGAATAAATTAAAGCTGTTCTATTTGCTGTTACGGGAGATGTTACTGAAGCGGACTGGATTGTTAGCGTGTGTGTGTGTGTGTGTGTGAGAGTGTGTGTGTGTGTGAGAGTGTGTGTTAAAAATGTCATCTCAGTGTTTGTTTTGGGTTCTTGTTCTCTGTTCTTTGCAATCACCTGGTTTACACTTAACTCTGGAATCGATGGCTGCAATACCGGAGGTTATTTACGAGTCTTTATTGTCTCCGTTCTGGTGTTTTAACTCAACTAGAAAAATGTCTTTATTTTGTATCTGTTTGACTTTTAAGGCAGATGCACATGAGAGTTTGGCCTTTGCACTTTTTTCAGTGGCAGCCATGTTGGCTCCACCGTCCTGATCATTGAATGAATGTGGCGACGACGTGGTGATGCTGTTTCATGTTCCCAGCCAGCAGCTGTCGGCGGCGGCGGCGTGGCGGACCATGCAGTTAGTCCAACCTGGCCAGACTCAGAGTGTGTGTGTGTGTGCGTGGCTCTGCCTCTGGTAAACTGTATGTTAATGACCGAGGAGAGAGATGCCTATACACTTTGATCCTCACAGAGATTAAATCAAGAAGAATACTTAAAGAATGGGAAAAGCAAGTATGCGCAGTGTACTATATATAATATGCCTTGTTATTTGAAAAAAAAAAAAAGATGTAAATATACATATTTCTCTTTTAGTTTCTTCTTTTTTTGCTGCTATAAAAAAGATGATTATTTTTGTTAGTAGTTTTGTTTTCTATATAAAGACTGTATATATCTCTATGTTCTGTAAATATGCTTGAGCCTTCATATGTAGGACTCTGGATGAACACTGTATGGAACGCACCTTTAAAATCTGTTCAGAATTAAACCAACAATGACTCCTGTTGTTATTTAACATTTCAAAACACTTGAGGAAAATGAAGAAGGGACTTTCGGCACACAAAAGAACTCTAGAGCGCCGAATACTTCATCGTATTTATTTAAACATTTTCTGCTGGTGGAGGGGTTTGCTCCATCAAACTTAGTTATGGTGTTCGAAATCATGTGATTACAAACTCCACATACATTATCCTGTTGTGAAATTATAATTTAAAATGCAGTATGTATAAAGTTATGCCCAGAAACTTAGATGGAATACAATATACAATTTCGGCACAAAAATACACATTTAATCTAAAGTTGACCTCACAAAAGATTTGATAAATGTGCACATTGAGTTGATGCTCTCTCTTTTTTGAGTTGAGATAGATGAAAGACTGTGGATATCAATAATATTTCAAAAAGTTATACTATAATATCTCAAAAATATCTGGTCTGATTGGATGGGTAGCACTGGATTAAAGAGGATTTAGGTGTACATGTAGTATGAAGGTATGCAGAAGGATGGAGATTCTATTGACAGACATTTTTTCTGACGAATTTATTACCAGTGAATGTTGAGAATTAGTATTGTCCCCCTCATTACAGACTTTTAATTCCATTGATTTTACCCCCAGATCTGAACAATGCAGCGTGTCTATTTCACTCATAGTCTTATTGCATTTTAGCTGATGCAAGAATTATTCATTTTAATGAACTCTTATGAAATATAGGAAACAAAAGAAAACCCCTTTAGGCGCTTTTAGCCTGAGCAAAGATAAAAGTTTTATTAAAGTAGACCTACTATTCTCATTTTCAGGTGCATTCTTATATTTTGGGTTTCTACTACAACATGTTTACAAAAAAAATGCTTTTCACCCTCCGTCTGAACGCCACCAAACTCTTCAGACTCTGCTCCAGCTCCGCTCTAACTATCTTTGTTTGCGGGCGTGCCAAACTATCCACTAGGCAGGTGGGAGGGAGAGTAACTTTGTAACATTGCAGAACTTTTACATGCACAAAAAATTATATAACACATTAAAGGAAAGGGAAAAAGCATAATAGGTCGTCTTTATAAGCCTTAATTTAGTCAGGAATAAAGGTTTAAAACTCTGGTTATTGACCTCACAGGGTCTTAACTAATAAATAAATTCAGCAGTCTGTTGTGAGATATTCAGTACTGCCGGGTTACGTAATAATAATAATATCTATGGAGAGTTTGAGTGTTACATGTCATCATCCACGTGACTGCTGGTGAAATAACCTGCTGGTCTGCAGTTTCAGGACTACTTCAACATTTTTTTTTTTTTTTTCAGAGCAAAAACGTCTTAGCTCAGCATCTTTAAAGCTTCAAACAAAGCAGCCGACTGGTTTCCCATGATGCCTGGCGTGTGGTCAGACCGCGGCGCTGAGAGAAGACAGGAAGGTCAGAAAACTTTGTTCCTGCAGAATCAGATTTCTGTCTCACACTCGGGGGTCACAGCCCCACTCTCTTTCCATACAGAGAAACCAGAGAGGGAACCTGAAACTGTCTGTGTGTGTGAGTGTGTGTGAGTGTGTAAGTGTGTTACCAAGACTCATCATGTGACCGCAGGACCAGCTGATGGTGTGTGTGTATGTGTGTGATGTACTTATGCAGAGGTATAAGTTACAGGGCCAGAACATCACGCAAGTGAACTGCAGTGACCTATTGCCCCTTTGGAGGCATTAAAGGGAAATACCACTCAATTTAATGACTCATATTCCTGCCATGACTGACACATTATTTAACATCTGTCTATTATGTAATCAATAGAAACATTTCTCAACACACATACTGTATTTACCACATCTTAGTTTAGTCTACTACATTCCTTGTTGGGTAATAATTTGGATGAAATTTAGTTGAAAATGTCAATTTTTGAGGTTTTAAGGAGTAGAAAACAAATATATATGTCAAAGTTTTCTATTCTATTTTGGGATAAAATAGGTTTGCTATTTGGATTTCATCCTGAAAGATATAAAAACAGCACACATGGATTGCACTGGTCAACTTGCTTATACTTAAGTGAGCAGCAGCTACACATGCCAGAATAGTGAAATTATGAAATTATTATCATATATGTAATTTGTTACCACCGTCTGTTTTCATTTACTGTTACATAATACCAAGTTGAGACACTGCTGTGGTGAGACACTGTCCTCTGGTGGAACAATCCGGAGAAGCTTTGTATCTGAAGCTGATTTTTTTTTAATCTTTCTGTGAAACAAAAGGATAGCGTAATTTTTGACTGTTTATCTACATAATCATACATAGTTTAACTCTCTTTAACTGAGAGTGAGAGCAGCAGAAGGGTGTGACTCAGTGAATTGCACAATTAAAAGTAACTGCTAATAAATAGAAGTGTGGGAAATGTGGTGTTAAAGCTGCAGAAACACCTCTACTTGAAACAGGTTTAATTTGTCTACACAGGTTTTAAAATGAGAAAAACTTTACTATTCACTGAATTTTTCATTTCAGTGAATTTCCAAATTTACATAAATGGCCAAATGTGGTAACGCTTTAGATTACAGCCCGCAACGTAATCTGTTTTAGGGCTGCAGCCCAAACCTCCACCTACAGCCTCATCCAACAACCTTCACCACTGCCTCCACCTGAAGATTATGCCAGACATCTCTAGCTCCACCTACAGCCTCTTCCAGCAACCTGCAGTGCTCGCTCCTATCCTATTGCCATGTCAAAAACCACAGCAGGGACCAGAGATACACTCGTAAATATAACCTTTCAGATAACATGCAAAGACATATCTGTGTAATAATAGCATGCGTAGGCTGATAAATTAAAGCCACCTTTCTGTTTACATTCTGTTTACCTTCTTCTTCTTCTCACAGGTATTTCCATACGTTGTGTGAAAGAAGAGCACACACCCATCAACATAAACCTGACTGACTGGGATGCTGAACTTCATCTACCAGAAAGAGCTCTTCTTCCTCCCACTCGTCTGAACTCAAGGTAGGGTGGATCAGGCTGGTGTATAGCAGTATGAGATATTTGTGGGTGCCTCAGTGTCTAGCCATGCATGTTAGAAACGTTATCAAGCCTGTAGAAGTCATTGAGTGAAACAGGAATGTTATATATCTGTGTAATAGAACATCTTAGGATGATGTCTGAAGCGGAAACTCTTTGTGGTTGGACTTCACAGACTTCCAGATCCACCAGGAGCTGATCTATAGGGCCGGAAGGACAATTCCTTCTACGAGAGCTGTGTACCAGAGATGCTCGTTCCTCCTCCACATCACAGAGACACTCCACCTGAGACTTTAACTTTCTAAAACACAAAATGTCTGTATGATCCTGCAAACCTCGCCTGACAGACTCTCCTGGATGTTTTATGAGCCACACCAGTGATCACATCCTCTAAAATATCAGAAATACAAAATGGAACATTCGTTGAAACTCAATTAGTGGTTTGTTTTTCATAATTCCCTTTAAAGTAAGTAGTTTGAGAGATGTAAGTCTTCCATTTAGACACTTGTAAGTGATAAACAATGAGAACGTCACTGTGTACTTGAGAGACTAACTGTGTTTATACTTCTGAAGAGAGCTTTGCTTCTTATTTAATGTGTTGACTCGAGACTCTACCCCATTGTCTTGCTCTCTAACGCTTTCATTCTGTCATTCTGTCATTCCGTCATTCTGCGTTTTATAATGTAGTTGACGTCATGTTTTTCTCAATGTTTTTAACCTTCGCTTTGGCTTTACATGGCAACACTGGTCAAACATAGTGACAGAAATGGTAAGACAGCACACAATGGAGTGTTTCCATTTAAAAAAAAGGTCATAATTTGGCCACATTACTTGGTTGAAACTAAATGCTGCTTTTGCATTTTGGTATGTTAGCCTTTATTGGACAGGTTACAGTGAATATAAAGACAGGGAACGTAGGGAGAGAGACAGGATTATAACATGCAACAAAGGTCCCTGTTGGAGTTTTATGGTTATATGGTGCGGCTTTAATTATAGTGAATATGTCATAAATTATTATTTTTTTTAAAACAAAAAGTTTTACTAAAAAAAAAACAACAACAAAAAAAGAAAATCGCATGAGGCAAAACCTGTGAGCTACTGACAGACAACCCTTCTCACTACAACTCTGTAGGCCCACCTATACAATCTGATGCCATCAAGTACAACAGCACTGCAACATATTCTACATCTACTACGACGCATCTCCACTTCCTCCAACTGTACAAAAGTGAAGCCAAAATATCCCGCATACGGGATTTTGACGTCATTTGGAGCCAGAGTCTGCGCAGTAATGATTGGTTGATTGAAGTCACCCGCCCGAACCAATCGCGAACTGAACAAATCCGCAGCTTGTCAGCAAGAGAGCTGTCAATCATGATGTCTCACCTCCTTTTTATAGCATCAAATAACTAATTAAAACCAAACTTATCAGAAAAATTAACACTTGAACATACATCAGCATGATCAGAACTACCTAAAATGACAGAAACCAGGTTTGGGAAAAATTTGTCATGTACTTTGACTTTTTAATGTGGCCCGTGTCCCATTCGCTAACATGGAGGAGGCGGGACTTACGACCTATACTGCAGCCAGCCACCAGGGGGCGATCAAGATGTTTTGGCTTCACTTTTGGGGAGCTGTCATGTTCACCATCTTTATATACAGTCTATGGTCCAGTTCAACATCACTGCTAACTACAACCTCTACAAATAATAAACATTTCGTTGAATTAATAATTCAATACTGTTGTATTGGATTGCATTAGATTTTACAGGTGTACCTAAAAAAGTGGCCACCCAGATCCACATCCTTTTCATGATGGCGGCGTACTTCAGCTGTCAGTTCTGTTGATGAGGTCAGAGCCTAGACCCCAAAATATCAACTCTGTACATACTACTCCACTCCACATGAGTTGGCAGACGTAACTACTCAGTGAAATTCAAGATATTTCAATATTTTTGAATCCTTTCTCAAGGACATTTTTTTTCTGTTTTTAACATCACAATTTAATGAAGCATGTACAGCACGAGCTCATCGGTTTCACAGCAAAACCATCACTCTGTGGTCCAGTATTTGCAGTCTCAGGACAACATCCAAGCAAGGACAGGGGGACGAAAAAAGACATGGAGAGATAAAGGGATGAGGACGTGGTTTGTTTTTTTCATCCTAAAGAGAAATTTGCAGCGTGTATTTTCATTTTGTTTATTAACATCTTTCCAGCCTCTGAATCTTTCTTTTTGTTTATCCATCACTCTTGTTGAGTCTTTATCTCTTTGGACTATTCCACTCACAGGTGTCACCTGTCTTTAAGTGGAGTGTTCCATGTTGACAGCAGAGAGGGGAGAGCTTGTGAAGGTGATTATGGCCACGCTGTGAGCTATGGCCAGTGCCGTACCTGGACATTTATTCACTGAATTCCTCTCCCCTTCTCCCCCACTCGTGTGCCCCGCCTCCCCGTCGCCCTCCCTCGCTCCCCTCCTCCTCGTCCTCCACACTCTCTTGAAGCTGTCCGTCACGAAGCAGTAAACCACTGGATCCAGGCAGCTGTTCAGGCTGCTCAGGGTAACTGTGATGTGATAGGCAAGCACGTGCCCCGCCCCCTGCCCAAGACCCTCCCCTCCCACTTTGACCCGGAAGTAAACCAGCACCTGCCGGACGTGGAACGGCGTGAAACAGATGGTGAAGACCACCAGGACGGTGGCCAGCAGTCTGATAGCGCGTGCCCTCCTCGCCCTGCTCTGCTGGGGCATCGGGCCGTGGCTGGAGGAGAGAAAACAGGCGACGCGCAGAGTGAAGCCCACCACAGCCAGCAGCGGGAGCAGGAACTCCAGGATGGTGAGGTAGAAGAGGGCGGGGAGGAGCACACAGGAGGAGCTGTACCCCAACGCTGTGGTCTGTAGGGAGCCGGAGAGAGATCCCAACACATCAAGCACTCTTTCTCCTTTAAAGTTATAATACTCAACATTTTCACAACTGCCCAGTGGTTCCCAACCTTTTTGGCTTGTGTCCCCATACATTGTAAAACCCTCACCACAGGTTATAGCCTCGTGAGTTAAGACCTTTATTCTGTTTAATCCACAATTTGAAGATCTGTGTATTTACATGTTTGTGTTCGTAGTGCATGTGTCTTCACCTGGAAAGAGTAGGTGACCACAACTGCAATGAACCAAACCGTGGCGCTGACACACCTGGCTGTTCCTGGGGTCCTGCATCGATGGAGAGTACTGGACGCATGGACGACAGCGAGGTACCGATCTACACAGATACTGATGGAGGAGGGGTGGAAGGAGAGTCAAAGAGAAAAGAAGAGGTCAAAAGGTATTTGCTGATAGTGTGTTTTCATTTTTAAATGCTGACTGAAGGAGTGACACACCCACCTGGTCAGAAACAGTATACTACAGTACATGTTGACAAAGTAGCTGAAGGTGTGAACGTAGGAGCAGGCCACGCAGCTCCCGCCACTGTGGTACAGAGCGATGCGAGCGGGCAACGACAGCGCCACGAGCATGTCAGCTACAGCAAGGTTTATGGTGTAAACCACAGAGGCTGAGGAGTGGGTGGAGGCCCCACAGAAGACGTAGAGAGCCAGACTGTTGAGGACAACACCGACCACCAGCATCAGACAGTTACACACCTGCAGCAGGGAGGAAGGGAGTGTCAGTCGTCTAAATAGTAACTGTGGATGTGTCACTTTGGTTGGTCATACAGAGTCAGAGTAGGCAGGGTGGCTGTACTTCAAACCAATATAAAGTTATAAAAATTGAGTCTATTTTTCTCTTTTTTTCTGACAAAAATCTTGTTTACTGCCATAGATTGTTTAAATGATAGGTTTGGTATTACATCTTATCCTTAATGGTGAAGATAATCATTAAACCAAGGCTTATTTGGGTGGAAAAGTATACTAAAGTGATCCCTTCTCCTTCTAATTGGCATCTTGTCTTACCATGAGAGAGACCCACACAGCGTAGAAGTCTTGGTACAGCTGCACATCCAGGTGGGCCAACCTATGCAGGTATGGTGCCCCCCACCGCTCGTCCCAGGCGCTGCAGTTAGTTGGGTCAGGGGTCAAGAGGGGCAGGAGTGGCTCAGTGGTGGAGGTGGAGCTGATGTTGGTGAGAAGGCTCTCCATTGGTTGAAAAGGATGAATGAATGACAGGTTGGTGACTGAGTGGCAGAAGAAGTGAAGAAGTAACGAGATAAAAGAAGATATTAGTTACACATTAGATAACAACAAAATGCTTAACTTTTTTCCCCGTAATAATTTATTGGGAATAACATCAGGTGTACAGAAACTTACAAATAGTGCACAAATGTAAATGATTGTCCCTCCATAGTTTGGTGTTTTTCCCCCAAAGCCCCCTCCAACCCAACCCTCAACCATGCATTCCCGATGCAAAAAGGGCAAAGAACAAAAAACAAAGTTAAATTAAATACAATAAAGAAAAAGAAAAAAATAATGAATAATGAATAATAAAAAAAAAGAAAGTACACATTGACAGTAATAATAATTACAGGATAAATCCCAAACTACAGATAAAATTGGCTGATAAGCTTTACCATGTACAAATGGACAATTGAACTGTTAGTGGTCATTTCTGTTTACATAAATCAAACTTTATGATGTCATACAATTTAGCTGATGGAGAGAAATACATCTCATATGCCATATGTCCATTAGTCTGCCCAAATACACTACGTCTAAATAAAATTAAAACATATACTACAAAAAATACTTTAATACTTTAATTTTTTTCCAGTTTAAGGAACCACATCATATCCTGAGATGAGGACAAAGGGGGTGCAGAGGACTTCCAAAGGAGTAATAACCTTCATGTTTAACTTGTAAGCAAGCATGGATGAGAAGTCCTAAAAATGCTTTGACTGAGCTCAAATGTACTGAACTCGAACCGTTGATGAAAATTGTGCGGTACAGTTGTAAGATCAGGAGAAGGGGGTTGAGATTGTTTTGTCAAAACATGCATGTACTGTTCATATGAGTATAGAGAAACATGTCTGCATACCCCTTTTTGATTTATTCTGAGAGGAAGCTGCTATTGTTTCCACTCAGAGACAATGAAGTGAGGGTTATGTAAGAATAGTAATACATCATCTGCATACAGTGCGATTTTGCATTGTGTTTACTGAGTTGAATTCCTTTGATGTCATTATTAGCTTCTCTCGTTTGGCAGTTATACAAGTCATTATAACAATGAAATGACTTTTGCATCATTTGTGTCTTTGTTATAGTGAAAATATAAACTTGATATTTCTCCCAGACTCATTTGTTTGTGGTTTAGAGGCTAAAAGCTTGTTAGGATCGTTTCCAAAGTTGTACTGTTGCTGTTTACTTTTAACCATCTCCCGGCAGGAATTTAAACTAATGACGAGAACTCCCATAATGTTTGTAGGAGACAGATGCCTCAACCTTAAACCCTGGAGTCAGCCGTAGATATTGTATTATAAATAGACTTAAACAGCTCAAGTCTAAAGTGATGCAATGTGCTCCAATTGGCTTAAAACAGCTCAACATGTTCCAGCTCAGTGAGCAGACAGCCATGTATTAAAAACTAAAAGAAAGAGTAATGACCTCTAGGCATGAAAAGTGGTCAACATCAGCAGGAGTTAATCCAGAGAGAGAGACTTTAGAAATCCTCGTCTTATAAACAACGTCCTCTCGTACTGTAGAAAAGACTGAATCCGTCTTCATATGTGCTCTAAAAGGATGTGACACTTTCAACAAAGTTAAGTACGTGACCTTGTGTGTTACTTTAAACACAGTGTACGGTATCAATATGAACCATGTCAGTGTGTGCTGCTATTTAACACACTGTCGACACATGTTGTGTTGAACATGAGATATACGTTTGTCTCGAACGAGTCACATAAATTTGATGAATGTGACACGTCCTGTTTAATGGAGGGGAGGCTTTAAAATCCTCAACGTGCAGATGCTGTTCAATTTCAAGAGGTTTAAGGTGAATGTAACTATACAATAAGCTAAAAATAGACCAAGTATTTTAAAGGAGCTCTGGTAGGCTTAGAGGATGTGAGGAGAGACAAAATGGTGGAAAATAAGACATGCAGCTGAAGTGGGGAGCTACTAATAAAGACAGTTATGTAGCAATGGGTTAGTTTCAAGATTAAATGCCCAAATAAGCAACAGCAGTTTGACAAAGCCATTACAATTCAAAAACTTTTTCTGGGCTTTCAGACTTATTACATGGTCTTCAACAGCAGTTGGAGTTTGCTTAGTTGTCATATGTTGACATGTGACCTTAGAAATAGTGGTTTGATTGTTTTGTGAAACAAAAGGCCAAGGCCAAACTTTGATGCATATACAGTTTTGGTGAAATGAATGCCATCTTGGCTTTCTATCCTTGTTATATCTGCAAAAGATTTCCAGCTGAAGTGTGTTCAGCTCTTACGTAAAATATATGTAAGATGGAGAGAGGAATAGAATTCACCAAACACGCAGTACACTGTACTTTTAAAAATTAGTTTCATAGTTTCTACTTCTTGTAAAACACAACTTTTCCTGTCTCAATCAAGTTGTGTTGGCATGTTCTGGATCTCAAATTCTGAACTTGTAATAATGTAATAATAGTAACTTCTTTCTTCACCAAAAACAAGGTAAATCACCAATTCCCTGTTAGAAGTATTATTTGACAGACCCCCAATATGTCTTTCCTTTCCTTATAAATACCAGAGATGGATGAGTTCCTATCTGTTAACACGTCCTGCCGAGGAAGATCTTTCCACTCTTCATCATCATAAAGTAAAGACAGTCGAGTAAAACATGGCTGAGGGCCTGGATTAAAAGAAGGAAAAAATCCTGCACGTTGCTATCTGGTTTGTCATTTTGCCATTTCTTGTACATGTCATGCTCATGTACAATAAAAGATTGGTGCAGATTACTGTTTGATTATCAATCAAATCTCCAAATCTTGCTTTAAACTAAACCTTAAATCAGTAAATCCCAACAGTTTTAGACAGAACAGTAAAATTTATGTAATCTTTAATGAATGAAAGCTCCTGTTTTCACATAATGTCCCATCAAAAAATGAAAGAGCTGCATGTAACCTATAGGTGAGAGAAGCACTGCTGTGATTAAAGGGTGTTGTTTCTTCAAATATTATTACAGTGCAACCCTTGGGTTCAAGGCATCCAGTCCCTTGTGAAAAATTAATAAAAATGCAGTATTTTAATGATTTTTTGTCTGAAAAAATAAGAAAAAACAAAAGTCAAATGATCACTAAACAGGTTAGATAATATGTTTCTGAAACATACCTTATGAAGCCAAAGAAGCCCTCGTCCAGTAGATCCACCCACAACGTCTTAAAGTTTTGATGTTTATATTCTTATGATAAAATTACAGAGTTGTTGTTCCACTTCTTCTGTCTTCCCGTGCCCTCTATTCTTTCTAAACAGAAGAGAGTGAGTGGTGTGTTGGGATGTGAACCTCTCTGGGCGGGACGATTCCTCCAACAGAGCTGAGTGTACTATGAGGCAGTTGGACCTCCTCCTCATCTCTTTCTCATATCACCCCCCTGTCCCACTGAGGTGCAATGAAGGAATAAACACAAATTAGAATATAATACAGTAGAAAAGAGTCTTCCTCTCCTGTAGCTCCTTCTATCCTTATCTTCATCCACCTTTCTGGCTCCAGAGAGAGAGAGAGCTTAGTGTCCAAAAAGGCAGACAAGGAACTATCTATCTATCTGGCGAGAGGAGGTCGTGTTGCTCTGGCTCTACCTGTTTGGTATGGAGAGGAGGTCATGTTGCTCTGGCTCTACCTGTTTGGCGTGGAGAGGAGGTTGTGTTGCTCTGGCTCTATCAGTTTGGCGTGGAGTGGAGGTTGTGTTGCTCCAGCTCTACCTGTTTGGCGTGGAGTGGAGGTCGTGTTGCTCTGGCTCTACCTGTTTGGCGTGGAGAGGAGGTTGTGTTGCTCTGGCTCTATCAGTTTGGCGTGGAGTGGAGGCCGTGTTGCTCTGGCTCTACCTGTTTGGCGTGGAGAGGAGGTCGTGTTGCTCTGGCTCTACCTGTTTGGTGTGGAGAGGAGGTCGTGTTGCTCTGGCTCTACCTGTTTGGCGACGCCGGGAAGCTGCTTGACATCCTGGATCCACCTTCTCACACGTTACATTATATGTATT
The DNA here is from genome assembly GCA_916700995.1 of Hozukius guyotensis. Taxonomy (NCBI): domain Eukaryota; kingdom Metazoa; phylum Chordata; class Actinopteri; order Perciformes; family Sebastidae; genus Hozukius; species Hozukius guyotensis. Next base: position 33,624 of record CAKALU010044247.1, on the reverse strand, counting down.
AATTTTTTATCATATGGATTGTCTATGTTGTATTTTCATTATGCTGTTACTCTGTACACACAACATCTATTGCACGTCTGTCCAACCTGGAAGAGCGATTCCTCCTCTGTTGCTCTTCCTGAGGTTTCTTCCATTTTTTCTTTTTCCCTGTTAAAAGGTTTTTTTGGGGGGGGAGTTTTCCTTATCCGATGAGAGGGTTGCACTGTAAAGGACAGAGGGTGTTGCTTCATGTGCAGATTGTAAAGCCCCCTGAGGCAAATTTGTGATTTGTGATTTTGGGCTTTACAAATAAAATTGTCTTGACTTGACTTGAAAAACAAGCAAAAAAGTCAAGGAGTATTTGAGGTATAGGCAGCACATTACATACACTGAATCAGCTGGTTGGATTGGGAATAACAGGATCTGAAATAATGGATGAGTAAGTGACTAAAAAAGACAGAAACAAATGTGCAAAAATGAAGCCACAGAAACACGATCTTGTCTTTGTGAGACAAAAGGAATGAGAGACCGGAACGGACTATTTCACTCGAGTACATTTTCAATAAAGTTTATTTAATGCTGCCTCCGGGGTGGTCCCACACTGAAAGGGTCTGAAGGAAAAAAAACATATGTCCTTCTCCACCTCTGTTTGTGTCTGTGTAAATACCTGACTCAATTAGAGAAGACGGTTTCTGTAGATGTTTTTACAAAGCTGCCAGCCTGTGAACCAGTTTAATTAAATTTACACACACACGTCTAGGAATAGAGAGAGAGAGAGAGAAAGAAAGAACACATGTAGAGAGAGAGAGAGAGAGATGGAGAGGAGGTCTTTCACATTCATTTCAACAGAGATATACTATTTGGAGTGAAGCAGCACCTCATAAACCACAGTGACATAAACAACTAGAGAGAAGGCCTCCACTCCAGGGTGTGTAGTGTGTTTTTGTGTTCGTCCGCAGGTGCATGTGTGTGCAGCTGGTGTACAGTACATGTCAAATTGTCAAACAAACTGCCGTAGCACAGACCCAATGAATTCATCTTCAGTTCATATGAAACTAAAAGTGATGTCATTTTGCAAAGGCCCTGGCTAATGTTTGATCGAGTGTTTCTTGGCTTGTTCAAATATTTGAAACCATTGTCAGATCTATCACGGCCCGGCTTGTTTAAAGTGCTGGAGACAGAGAGGAAGGATGTCCCACTTGACACTTTAGCAGGATTTAGTGGGTGAAAGGAGTGCTGAAATATCGTTGTGTGTAGGAAGTCTATGTCTAGAGACTGTTGCTATGATTGTATTTTTTTAATTAAAGGGGCACGCCAACAATTTAACATCTAAAAGTCAATTTACTAGTGCACAGCAAGTACCTTCTGTTGATCTGGAGGAGCTTTCTAGAATCTGAGAAAGTAACATTAAGTGATTATCTTTGCTCGGACTTTTAACAGAAAGCCTGTGTTACAAATGGAGTTTGAAAGTCGGGGGTCTTTACCAGCCAGAGAGGGTCAAATGAAAAGAAGCTATCAAATTGCATTTTGCAAAGTATGGGATCCAGACTAGAGATTAAAGGTCAGGATATTTCTGTCTGTGCTTCATCAGTTTTGACAATTTGTGCCTCCACAACTTTAAGGAGGTGCAGTGCAGAATTATGACCATATTGACAATGAGCAGGGATGCATTTACAGAAATTCTCAAATGAAGCAGAGATTTGAACGGTGTGGTTTTTGTAATGCATCTTCATCTAGGAAAAATAAAGCTAATTTATCTTCAACATTTTATTCAAGTCTATATAAAAAAAGAATATAACATTTATTTTCCTCGACTTGTGCTTTAGTGTGTTAAATTGTTATGCAGCCCAATGCTGGGCAATGATTCCGTACAAGAGATAAAAAAGTAAAATGAAGTTACTGTGACATGCAATTCTGTTCTCTAAAAAGAAATGGTCACAAAATGACATCTGAAACAATTTCTAGTATATTTTACAAATGAGAAAACACCAATTTGATTATTTTATAACTTGACATTTTGAGTATTTCGTAATAGCTTATAATTATAGCCTAATTTATAAAATAAATCTGAAAATAGCGTATAAAATTATAATTATTAGTAAATAGAAATTATTATTATTTATTATGATATTATTATTTAGTCCATACCCCCAAGTTCTAGTTGAATATTTACATTATGGCCTCATATTAAATATGTGAGTTCAATATATATAAATAGAGTTATATTGAATATAGCTCAACAGTGACTGCCTACTTTTTGAACGGCTCCGGTTCTGGAAGTGAATTTCCCATTCATTTACTCCCTTGATGTTTCATATAATCCTTATATAAAGAATTTTAAGCAAGATTATATATTATATATATATATTATTTCAAGAGTGAAGGAAATACTCTTCCCATAAACCATAGCATATGGCGAATCAGCGCCTCTGGAAACTCCCAAAGAAAAGTTTAAAACTAACTGTTGTTGATCATAAATAAAGACAGATTCTCTAACTGCATGCCTGATTGTTGTTTGGGTAGCCTAAAGAAAATCCCAAGTATGCACTTGGGTGTTATTTTATGATTTATTTATTGTTATTATTATTATTATTATTATTATTATTATTATTATTATTGTGATTATTATTATTGTCATTATGATTATTATTGTGATTATTATGATTATTATGATTATTATTATTGTTATTATTATTATTATTATTATTATTATCACTATCATTATTATTATTGTTATTATTATTATTATAATTATTGTTGTTATTGTGATTATTATTATTATTATTATTATTATTATTATCATTATCATTATCATTTTTATTATTATTATTATAATTATTATTATTATTATTATTATTATTATTATTATTATTATTATTATAACATATGATTGTATATGTGTATATTTTCTCACTTCCAGAATACGTTGGTCAGGCTTTTCGTTGCCACGGCGACTAAATTGCGTCACCATTTAAGAGCCGACGTGAACACCGCCAAGAGCTTCCGCTCTGGTGTTCCCAAGCAACACCAAAATAATGAAGAGGTGAACAGTAACTCTTCTTTATTTTTTACGCGCCCCAAGGAGAGACGTGTGGGAACATCACAATACACGACAAATCTGATTTTTTATTTTGCCCGTAACGTTTTTTATATTTCTGGAAGCGGAACGGGTTATTTTTGTAGCACACGGAACCGGGTAGCGTTGGAGACGGAAACCAAAATCTGTAAACAAACGTCACGCTCGTTAGCTAGCAACAGTTGTTAGTTGCAAAACGACTGTGGACTGAGCGCAAAGAAGATGTTTAAAAATACGTTTCAAAGCGGATTCTTGTCTATTTTATACAGCATCGGCAGCAAACCGCTTCAGATTTGGGATAAAAAGGTGAGCAGCGATTCACACTGAATGCTACAGCTAACGTGCTAACGTGCTAAAGCTAATCTCTGTTGCAGTGTGTGTTTAGTATTCAGTGTTCAAACAGCTGACTGAGCTTGTGTTAGTCAACGTTACATATGAAGTTTACATTTGAAAAGTGGTTTTAATCTGCTCCAGCAAAGAATACAGATAAATAAATATAATCCCTGTCTAGTTATTAAGACAGCTGTCAAAAGCTTGTTGGTATTTTGAAACCAAACACAGTTTCAAAGCTCTAGTATTGATTCAGAAAGCCTTAAGTTCTCACTAATGTTAAAGGTCTCATATCGTGCTCATTTTCAGGTTCATACTTGTATTTTGTGTTTCTACTAGAACATGTTTACATGCTGTAATGTTCAAAAAACTCTTTATTTTCCTCGTACTGTCAGCCTGAATATGCCTGTATTTACCCTCTCTGTCTTAAACGCTCCGTTTTAGCACATTATGACGGAATTGCAACGGAATTGCGTTGCTGGGCAACAGCTTGGGTCCATGTGTACTTCTTGTCAGTCGGTGACATGCACATACACTGCAAAAATTGTGTTAAGGGTCTAAATATTGTATATTTGTGACATCATAAATGGACAGAAATCCTAATGGCTTGTTTCAAATGCAGAGTTTCTGAATACGGGCTGTGTGTATTTCCCTGTGGATTGAGTGTTTCAATACTTTCACAGTATTTATATAGGACTCAAGCCTGCTTAATATTAAAAAAACATGAAAATCTCACTTTTTTATAATATGGGACCTTTAAATGTAACTACAACGTTAGCAGGATGCAAGGTGGGCCTAAAGGCACTGTTGCCAAGCAACAGGTAAGAATAGTAACAGTGGAGGATATCATTTGTTTAAGGTAGTTTGAGGTTAGCTAACTTGCAACACTTACAAGACAACAAGATGTAAAAGGTTTTGGCAATATCCACCGACTTCATCACTCTGACCGATACAGGATTTTTGTGGCCGATATTATAGTCATTTGTAACATAAACACATCACATAAATAATATTTTATAATATTTTATAATAACATTTGATAAGGATCCCTACAATGTGTGCTTTAGAGACCAAAATACAGTATGTACTGAGCAGTCGAAAAATAAACTTGTCAGTTCTCTCAGGTGGAAAACTATGTAACAGTGACACTGTTTCTCAAACATATCTTTGGCACATCTGTACTGCTATTTCTTATTTATGATCTTATCTGTATCTAATATCTGTGAAGTTGAATGACTGTGATAGCGCTCCTTTACCAGTGAGATACAGCTTGATTTTTCAAACCTTAAGAAAAACAATATTTCTGTGTGTTCACAGGTGAGGAATGGCCACATCAAGAGAATCACAGACAATGACATCCACTCACTGGTGTTGGAGGTTGAGGGGACAAACGTCAGGTGAGTTTGTTTAACTGATTCTTCAGCTCAAGTCAACTCATACAAGCACCCTCATTCATCTCCCTTGTCTTTTTTATTTCTTCTACTCCCTGCAGTACCACGTATATAACATGTCCTGCAGACCCCAAGAAAACATTGGGCATCAAGCTTCCTTTTCTCGTTATGATCATCAAAAATCTCAAGAAGTATTTCACCTTTGAAGTCCAGGTAGGCATTCCTGCAGATACAGACCCCTTCCATGTCTTGGTGGCAGAATAAACACATGTGTACTGATGTTATACTTTCTTCCCATCTTTTACAACTTTCAGGTGTTAGATGACAAAAACGTTCGCCGGCGGTTTCGGGCGAGCAACTATCAAAGCACGACACGAGTGAAGCCGTTTATCTGCACCATGCCGATGAGGCTGGATGACGGCTGGAACCAGATTCAGTTCAACCTGTCGGACTTCACCAGGAGGGCCTACGGAACCAATTACATCGAGACGCTGCGTGTACAGGTTAGTGCACGGACACGGACAAGAAACTAGATACTACTAGGATATACAGTCACTAGAGTGACTGTATATCCTCCTTTCTGATGCTAATATCTGACCTGTTTTCCTCTCAGATCCACGCCAACTGTCGAATAAGGAGAGTGTATTTCTCAGACAGACTGTACTCTGAGGACGAGCTCCCAGCAGAGTTTAAACTCTATCTGCCTGTCCAGAACCAGAAAGCGAAGGTGAGACGTCACACACACAAACATACACTACATTTAACCAAATAAGTATTAGGGGTGGGAATCTGTCGGTATGTCATGATTCGATTCAGAATCGATTCAAAACGATTCCTGATTCAAAATTGATTCACAATTCAGTACATAGGGGTGCTAATTTCAGGATTTACTCCAGTGTCCTGTGCGCTAATAAAGGCGGTGTGGCAAATTATGGCATGAAAGCAGGGTAATGTGTGTCTAACATTATGGAGTTTTTAATATTTGAAAAATCAACTGATTGCATGTAAACACACAAAGGCCAAAGGTAACATTTATTCATGCTAAACCTGTACAATTAAACACTTTCTACCTAAAAGTTTTTAGTATTTCTCAATTCTCAGTGACTTCAAGAATAACAAGTTCAACTTACATAAAAATGCTACCTGTTACATGAATAACATTGGTAGGCTTCGGCTAGCTGCCTTTTTATTTCTCAGAAACGTGCCAATTTAAAAATAAATTGTACACAAAATAACAATGTAAAACTGGTATTTTGTGTGATACGTACGTAAAAGCCTCGAATCCCTGTTGCCGCTACTGTGCAAGTTTTACACTACTGAAATAAAATATTGAATATATATTGAAAATAAATAAATTCGGTGGTCTCCTCCCGGGACCCTGAATAAATAGTTATATAGATATCAATAACATCATCGTTAAACTCAGCAATACTCTGCGAACAGCGATGTCTCCAGAGCAGAACGCTGGCTGAGGCATGAGTGCTGTACTCAACTGTTGGTTAGGTTGATTTCTAACTACAACAGCAAACAGTACTGACAACTATATAAACGTTTCTTGTATTATCAAAGTCCCTGGAGCCGTTTGTTCAGTTCTTCCTTACACAGTTCACAGTTCCCTTTGAACTGAGCATTTTTGCTTCCTATGGTTTGGAATCATACTTAACATGGCTGAATACCCTGTGCGGTCCACTTCGTAGGGAACTACTAGGCGATCAGAACGCAGCTCTAATAATTATGTCTGCTCTGCACGTTACAGTAATGTTACATATGGGAATATTTTATCTTTGTGACGACAAGTGGACAAGTAAGTGGATACATTTGTAGAAGTTTGCCTAACACTCGTCCGTTTGTGTGTTTGTGTCTTGCAGCAGTAGAGAGATTCTCACCCTGCACTGTTCCCCCAGACCTGATGTGGAGTTTAGCTGTAAGATTTTCTGTGTGTAGAAATATGATGAACTTTAAAACTTTGTAATTTTGAAACTATGAGTTTTGAGTGCCGTCTTGTGTTGCTCTCTGTGCAATAAAAGTTTTTTATGGACTCCTCTGTCCTCACAGTTTTCCATGCAGTGGTTTAAAGATGATAGTATCAGTTTTCTAGAATTTATAGTTTGTGCCACACATTCTACAGCAGCCATATTATGTGTGCTGGAAAAAATAATAACCAGGAAATTCAGGATACTTCACCGTTACCTGCTAATAAAATGAAGGCTCGGTGCTCGTTTTTAAAAAGACGAAAGAAAAATAGACAAGTCCATTCATCAAATATAAATAATCTTTATCAAACACGAATAATTTCAAGTGAAAGGCTATGAAAATGATTTGCATTCCCAAAACATATAATCTTTGTTTCACTTTGGATTTCTGTGTACAGTATGAACAGATCAGTAATACATTCATTTTACATTGCATCACAAAATCAACCAAAATCAACCAAAAACAACTAAAGACAGTTCAACTTAAAGCTGCATCTTCAACTCATATTCCAAGAGCAGACACAGTGCAGTAATAATGTGAAACAGGAAGTGCTAAAATAACACAAAAAAATTAACCGGGAGAATGATTTTGATAGTCCCATCTCAAGCTGTGGTGACGACGCTTCTCATGTTAAACACCCTGTCACTTTATATTTTCCTTTTTCAAGAAATCCCACAAAAACATAACAAAGCAAGGCAGAATTAAAAGTAAACAACTCAATTGAGTAAATATATTTTTCACAGGAGATTCATACAAATGAGAAAAAGAATAATTTGTTGTAAATTTCTATTTGCACTTTTTGATTATTTGAGTTGTGTTTACTATTGAATTTCACCGGTATTTTCTGATACCGACTGAATTTAGGGACTTTACTTAGTTTTTCCACCCAACTAACGGAGAATGCAGTGAAACGTGTATTTTGTATTTTGTGAAGAAGCTGCCTAGACAGCAGCTCTTGGCATTATGATGTCAATATAGTACTCAAAACATTGTTGCTACATGTGCTACTTACGGAATAATTCTCAGATGTTCACTCTATTTAAAATATAAAGATCGAACAAATGTCACCGCTGCTCAGTTTTAAACTGGGTCACATTTGTTGATAAAAGTGTGTCAGACTAACAGATATTAAAGCTGCCGTTTGCACGCTTAAATACCAATAACGTGATAAGATTTATGCATGACTATTGAATAAGGCTCTCAAAAATAACATCTTGTTTTCATGAAAACATAAAAATTACTGCTTTAAAAATGAAAGGTGTCATACTGCTAAAGGGTTAGGTTACGGGCAGTAAGTCTTCAGTTCCCAAATATTTCAAAACACCATGAATATAAATGCATTGTGAATCGATTGGCAAAGTATAGGAAATATTTGGCCTCTGTGTCTTTTTTACACAAAACAACTGGTATATATATTTTTTTATATTTTGTTTAAACTTATTTTTACAGCAGGCACTTATAAATTTCAATAAGGAATGCCAACACAGTATTTTTGATAACTGGTGTTCTAATTTAACAACAACGTTTTCCCTGAATGTGGTCAATAAGGGAAGAAAAGAGGACAAATCTTTAAAAAATAAATAAATGAATGAAAAGGCTCCAAGTCAACTGTCACTGTAAATTTGGAAAGCAGATTAAAACATAAAAAAAAGTAAAATAACACAACTAACTTTTATATGGCAATATCCTTATTGGCAACTTTAAATTAGGTCAAACCAAGAAATAGAAATTCTGAAAAAAACTGTGGCATGAAAAGTCTGTTTGAAACCATCCTTATACGACAACGAGGAAATTACAAAATATACAAATCATTTTCAACAAAACATATTTTCCTTCCACGATTGATACAACTTAAAGAATACATTCGTAGAAATCTATTGCTTTAGTCAACAGCATGCATCTCTTTAAAGTGCAAAAACACATTCATTGGTTCAAATCAGTAAATCAACTACTGCATTAAATCATAGATTTAAAATAAAACACAACATAAATTATAATTTGGCACAACATAACTGCAGACAGGCGTACCCACACATAATTTATAATAATACAAAGTATAAAATAAACTAATCTGATAAGTCAAATGCAACACAAAAAGACACTAGAGTCAAGACACCTGTAGCATGTACTGTACTGTTACAATAAGAGCTTGCATTGATGTTGTTTGGAGTTGAGAGACAGAAGAGGAGAGGCTGCCTGGAGGTCCACGACTGTACAAATACGGTCACAAAAACGTCCTTTTACAGTTTCTCCTTCACCTTTTAGCTTCTCTTCCTTCAGTTTCTTATCCTACAAATTTCGGTAATACTTAACAACTGCACTGAATCAAAAATGTATGTAAAAAACTGGTCAATTTGAAGACCTGGAGACATCCTACATTGTTATTTTAAAGCCTTAGCTTGTAGACACAAACTGTTTCTCTGGCTTCATCATTTCTCTATTGCCTTTGGATACAAGGATGGCAAGATCCCTGTCTGGCTTGTGCTCGCTCGGCAGTGGTTCACATTTGGTTTTCTAAAACTCGAGGAGTGCTTGGTTACAAGCAGCGTTTCCACTTTTGAATGCAATGAAGTGCTTTTAAAAGTTCAGAAAATTGCACCTAAACTTTGTTTGAGCTCATGAATCATCAACCACCAATATTGGCCACTTAAGGAAACCTTACTTACTTAGCAAAATCTGCTTAAGATAAAAGCACACTTCTAACAAATCTGACAGTAAAGGATCAATTCCAATAACAGAGATCCAAGTGTTATTTCACTCTGGGACCAGGATCATTTGTCTGAAGTTGAAACGTCCAATGCCAGATACAGATATTAGGAGCGGCTGGTGATTCCGGATCCTAATACATGAGGCTCACTACAAAGGTCAAAGGTATGTTTGTCCTACTAAAGTGGAATACTGCTTTAAAACAAGCACTTCTCATGTTGTTAGAATCATTTCCTGACATACTATGGTCCATTTCTCTTTAGTGCAAAAATCAAAAACTTATTTTCCTGCTGTTGCTGTTTTCACTGACAGGTTCATATTAGCAGGGCTTTCTATTAAAGTCACCTTAACTCGCTCTACATTCACTCATTGAGTTGTCCTGCAGGCTGGTGTGTGTGTGTGTGTGTGTGTGTTTATACAACATGACTTGTACATGTTTATGTGTGTGACTGTGGGAACGTGTGTGTGCGTTTGTCCGGTACTATGTAGTGGTTCCATAGTGAATGACATAGTAGTCATGGACGTACATCAACACAGCGACAGGCTGGCCAATGATGAGCGAGATCCACACAGCGGCGTTGCCGTAGTTCCCGTTCAGGAAACGACCCACAAACCAAGCCAGGGGAACCTGAAGGGATTAAAGTTCAGAGGTCAAAGTGTGTTTGTCTACAGCAGAGGAGAGAAAGGGATTAAGTGACAGAGTGAAAGAGACGGACAGTTCAGCGTGTCTTACCTGAGCCATCATTCCCATAAAGGCCCACAGTCTGAACATCTTCAGAGGAACACTCACCAGGTACTGAAGAAGAACCAGAGTAAAATTCAATAAATCAGATGCTTTTTAAAATGTAATCAAAATGTGTAAATATAAGGAGGGGAAAGCTGCACACTCATAAGATGCAGATGCAATCTTTTTATTTTTATCTTCAGGAATCATTGAGCCTCATGCAGGAGGAAGCGATATAAGAACAAATTTCCTCTTATTCTTTCTGGGATTCACCACTATTATCTTATTTCTGGGATTCACCCTGTTCTCTTATTAGCTCTTCTCTTAACATTTTTACTAGTGGTCGAGATCACTCTTCCCAAGATGAGACAAAACCATCTTGTACTCACAGTCCACAAATTGTCCAATTCAAGGAAACATAAGTTTTAAATTTGACGAACATAAAAAAAACACAGTAATAATCAAATTAAGGATATATGTTTTAGAGTAATTATAATGATTGGATTATTAAAATCATGGGCTAAAGAAATACTATTGGTCCCAATTAAGATTATAAAAACCCTTAGATGATATAGCGTGCGTTCAGCTTCTGAATGGCTTACATACTGCTCTTAGATACTTTTGATTTTCCTGTAAAGACACTATTGACGCTCTGGAAAATCTCATTTATTTAACAGTATCTCAATTACTAATGGTCTAGAATTTCCCAATTTGGGATCAATAAGATCTATCTATCTATAGATACGGCCTTTTTTTTGGTGGCATCTGTCCAATTCTTTGGCATGTGCCAGAGTATTTGCACAACACCTGCATTTATATAGTGTTTAGGGAGCGTTACCTATTCTAATAATAAACAATCAGCCACACTCCTCCAATTTATGATCAAGTGGGATTCATCATTCAGCACACCTGGGTAAGCGCAGATCTGGATGGTTAACGTTTGGAGTGGACTTCTCTTATTTTTTCTCTTAAAAGAAAATTAAGAGAAAATATAAGAGCAATTGTAATTTAATTGTAAGGCCCTGATTTAGAGGTATACCTGGAAGCCAGCGCCTCACAGCTGTCTGATAACAACTGTTCACAACAGGCCATTTCATGTACGGAAATTAAGCAAAAATGAGTTTTGAAGTTGAATTAGCAGATATGTAGACTTAAGTAGTGTTACGTGTCACACTGAATGCTGTTGGTTTACCTCGTGGAAGAAGGCAGACACCAGGAAGACGGCGGTTTGAGCCAGAAACTTGTTGACCCCCTTCCTCATCATTGGCTTATAGAAGTGTCTGTAACACACAAAGACACACGATTAAGGCACATACACTTGACAAATTACACCGATCTTTATCTCTTTAATCCAATGCCAGTCCACGCCTTGATTCCTTTTATCATTGTAGTTTGGATTTTATTTCATACAGATGTGAAGGCAAAACATCAAACAGTGTCAATGCTGAAAAAAGTAAAAAGGTTTGGTGTCTCACCTCAGACACCATTTGTGAACTGGGATATTCCAGTTGGCCCAGAAATATGTGACAGTCTCAGAGTTCCTGAAATGAACAAAAAAAATGCACAGATTGAGAATTTGACTTCAAGACCGATGGGTGTTCTGAATGATGACTACATATTTTAATAAATACGTTTCTATTCCTGTGTGATGAGTCACACATAGTCCGTTTAAATGTAGGGGGATCACAGCTAAAAATATGTGGACTTAGCCCCAAAAGATCTACTAAATTATCCTCGAGATTAAACGGGACACGCTCAACAAGTGTATGATTTTACATGTGTGCACAAATGTAGTTGTGTTTGATTGAATGTTCCTTCTACTCACCACCAGTCTTTGTAGAACTCTCTGTCTCCAAACTGCAGCAGCTCTGCCACAAAGTTCATAGAGGAGTGGAAGAACCAATAGAAGAATATTAACCATATCAGATGGTTAGGGACCTGGAGGAGGAGGAGAGGGAGAGGAAGAGGAGACAGAGAGGAGAGGGTCAAAGGAGAAGTGTCTGGGTTGGTAAGATCACACCATACTATCCTGATATACATGAGAGACAGTTATCACAACGAGAGACAACCTGATAGTTCAATATGCAAGATTAAGTGGTAATAATCAATTTGCTGTCATTATAAGGTCATGATAGGACATAATTGTGTGTCCAGTGTAACTACATTACTTCATGATACTCACAGCTAACTTAAGGAGGCGCTCCACCATCCTAGAAAAGTCCATTTCCTGTGAGAGACAATGACATTTTTTCATTAATGTTTTGCCCTCAAGACATCTATTATAGTCTATGATCCCTTGCTTCTTGCTCTCCTGAGAGCCATTTATCTTCATATACAGTACAGTAGTGTGTGTGTGTACACACCTGGAATGGTTTCATTGAGTTCTGTATGGTGGGAACCATCCACTGGAAGACACAAGTGAGAATTGCTTTGCATTATTTGAGTGGTGAAAACAGACTTAAATAGGCAAATATTTCCATGACTTTCTGTTTAACCTTGTGTTTCAATGTGTGTTTGTACAGACTAGAGTATACTCTGAACGATTGTCTGCGTGATGTAGGTTGTGTTAAATAATGTTCAACATACCTGCTGTATCAATCCCACCAACAGCTGTGTGAAGAAAAGCTAAAAGAAAGAGTGAGTCAAAATGAAAACATGTTAACATGCATATATGTTGCCGTTTGTATTTCATTTTCAACCATCTCACTTTACATCAGGAGCGTACACAGTAAGTGTGTGTGTGTGTGTGTGTGTGTGTGTGTGTCCCTCTCACCATTTCAACAAGTCTTCTCAGCAGGAACCTTATGCGTATTCGAGGTGACCGCGGGAAGTTGAGCTGGTAGCAGAGAGTCGGGGCAAAGACAAAGTAGTACATGTCTAAAGACAAAAAAATTAATTAAATGTTAATTTATATTAGCATTATTTATCATGAAATTATTTCATTTAAAAACTGTGCTGTGTATCTCCATGGTTACCTCTGTGGGTGAGGTTGCCTGGGTAGGAGACATGAGGATGAACTGCTGAACCATTGGGTTGTGCCACAGACGGACCTGGAAAACACACAGACACAAGCTCATTTATATAAATTACCATATCCATGTTTTTCAAATTACACTATAAATTCATCAGACAATCAGCATGTTGGATTTCAAGGATTCTCTTTGTGTGTGTGTTGTCGGTTTATCCCAGCTCCTACGGCGACGAGATAAAGTCATCAAGTTGCATTTAGGATTAAAATAGCTTCAAAACGCACAAAGTGATAAAAGCTGAAGACACACAACTTTGATCTCTGTCTGTGCAAACAGCTGCAGTTTGTCTTCTCACCACTAGATGGTAGTAACACAACAGTAATAGATTTAAAAAAACAATCTAATAATCCTGTTAAGTATGCACTGACATTTGTGTGTTTAGCCATGTTAGGCTTACTGTTAGTCTGACCTGTTGGCCACTAAGCAGCTCAAAGGCACCTCATACCTATTCATAATCTAGATAACATTTCTTCGACAGTGTGTGTGTGTGTGTGTGTGTTGACATACTTACATGAGTATGATCGTGTTAGTCTCTTGGCTTTCGCTTGTCTGATTTGTCGACACCACCTGTTGGTGTCTTGGTAGGAGTACAGCTTGAGCAACAGCACTGTGTAGATTCCTAAGGAGAGCACACCACCCACTGACACACACACACGAACACAAAGGGCCATTGATTAAGAGCAATAAATGACAGATGAAAGGAACACTCTGGTGTGTGAGTGTAGATAGATAGATAGATAGGAACTAAACTAAAAGACAGTTTATTGGCTCAATAATAATTTAAAATAATAGCTCTTGACATCAGTGATGATTTAAAGACAATTTCAGATTTTTTTGTGCTGGCATCAAAATACACACATGCATTAATTCTTATTCAAAATCTGTGTCTCATAAACATACCCTGTATATCTGTAAATATTTAGTATGTACCTGGGGTCATGGAGGTCACAGTGAGCACTGTGGCTGAAGGGAAGATCAACAAGGATGTCAGGTTAAAAATGTGAAGAATCAGTCCCGTCATTTGGGAAATGGTACCCTAATGATGATGAAAGGGAAACAGATCACTGTAAAACATTTGATCTGTGACTGTACATATACTTTCATTATTTTTTTCCTTTAACCAGAGTAACACAGCTTTTACAATAATTTATAATATTTTTTTAAAAAATTGCATTTGTCAGAAGTGGTTTGGATTATATGTAATCTAATCTCAACCAGGAGTGGTGTGGATTATATGTAATCTAATCTGAACCAGGAGTGGTGTGCTTATCAGAGTTAAGAGCAGGTATAAAGAGGGGGGAGGTGCTGGATGTGTAAAGCACCTGTACTGTGTCAGACAAACATCCTTGATGGGAGATCCCTGAATGATAAATTCAAAACAAACCTACGCTCTCTTTGCAGTTCATCTTAACAAGTTAGTTAGTTAAACTAATGTCAATCTTAGGTCTTTGGGGTCCAAAAGGTGGAGTTAAAGGTTTCCGCAATTTATCAGCAAAGCTTAAAGAAGCAATCTCTGCAGTGTCCACCACAACAGTAAAAGAACATTTGTTGCAACCAGGAAAAAGTATGCAAATCATTCAAATCACATACTCACCACAGCCAGACGCCTCTCTGTGTACAAGGCTGCTAAGATGAACACGTTCGACACTGAAACACAGAACAGACAAACAACAGACTCATCAGCAGCACATAGACGTGAACCATAGTAGGAGGCCGACGTCTGGTGGTGAATACTGATTTTGTCGAGTTTCAGGTAGTACAGTACATTAGTCCAGTATTTTCTCTAAATAGCAGCATTTCCTTCCGATTGTTCAACTATGTTCATTCACCTTCGTATTGACTTGTTTTGCTGCATCGATAAAGCCGGTCGTTGCCGGAAAAGAGACGATGTCAGGAGTCACCCGTCTTTGGCTAAATAATCAATAACAGCTGTGCTAGAATATACAGGACAGTAACTCACGCTAACAATGCTTCTATATGTATATCGCTGAGCATCTGGCTCATTAAACCTGCTATAACGTGCTGTAACAGATCAGCCAGTCGGGCCGTGGAGAGGCTGTAAAACAGTCAAGATGACACTTTGTGTTACAGTAATAGAGACTAATGATAGGACTAAGGACAGGAAATACAGGAACCACCCTTGTTTGTTAAGTTCACCTTTAACATCAATCCTGAGGTCACACAAGGACAAAAGGTTCTGTGAGTCGTTCAACAGCTGTTTACACGACACTGAGGCAGTGAAATAAATGCTCCATACCAATGATGAGGCAAGCTGCTGGCCAGCTATACGGGTCCTTTAAGAACAGAGACACTACTTGGATAGGGTCCACCAGGATACCATACCTAGATAAGAGAAGAGAGGAGTGATCATTTAGAAGTTAAGTTAAAATATGAGGCTGAAAATGGTTATGTGATGTTTAGTTTAAGATTGGTGCTGTTAGGTAAAGGTTTGGTGTGGTTAAAGCTTAAGTTGGTAACTTTGAACAAATATATCCTGACTATATCACCGTATCCTGACACTAGTGCAGGAGACAGTTAATCTGTGAAAAAAGTATGTTCCTCTGTGTCCTCCGGTGCTCCTAATGGCATTTGCAAGATTTCACAGACCGAAGGAACACAACCAATCAGAGCCGAGGTGTCGCTACAGCAGTTGTCAATCTCTGCTCGCGAAACTCGTGAACTCCGATCAAACGGTCAAACTAGGCAGCGCTGATCAAATATGAATCAATAAAAGGCCTATTTCTCGCCTCAAATGTTTTCAGAAACATATTTTGTACTTTTTAGCTGTGTAGCTGTTTTCATATTTGATCAGCGCTGCCTAGTTTGACAGTTTGATCGGAGTTCACGAGTTTCCCAAAGCAGTGATTGACAGCTGCTTTAGAGGCTGCTAGGCTCTGATTGGTTGTTCTGGTTTGGCGTGGTGAAAACTTGCCATTAGGAGCACCAGGAGGACACAGAGAGACATGATTTTTTTTCAGATTATCTGTCTCATGCACTACTGTCAGGATATAGTGACCGTTTTATAAGAATAACTTTTTGGCATATCCCGACTGCAGCTTTAAGGTTACGCCAAGAAACTTCACTCTGCTCTTAACAACAGTGTGATCTATGACAATGGGAGTGAAAGGAGTGAAACCCAGAGAATTGTCAACTAACAAAGAAACTATTTTCCATCTAATCTAATTTACAAATTTCCAGACTACACCTTCTACGTACAGTACGTGTGCTGTAGCACTGAACACACTTGAATTTGTTGGATGCACAGTTGTATAACCAAATGGGAGTGAGTTGTAACAGCACATTACATAAATGTAAGTTTGTGTGTGTAGGTGCGGACTCACTTTATAATGTTCTCTAAGAAGAGGCGTGCATTACTCAGCACCTGAAGGAGAGGACAAAACACAGCCAACAGGAGATAATGAGCATAGTTCACAGTAATAATCATAGTATTTAATCTGACCATTCACTGAATCTGGCCTTTGTTTACCCACAAATATGTCAAATCTGGCTTATCGTTTTCTTTGCCCCACAGCTCTGCCTATGATTAGTCTGCGTATTTCAATGTGTTTGTGCGTGTTGAGGGAGTTATTACTCCAAACCAAGAACACATACAGGATGTTTCCTTTTAAAAACAACTGTGGTGGTTAAAGAGTCACTGCCTACAGAACACACAGACATGCAGGTATACACATCTGTCAGAGCAAGTTACAGAAAAGAGCAACACGAGCAATATAAAGTTACATATCTGCATGATCTGTTTAGGACTGCATAGATAAGATCTGTTTCATACCAAACCAAAGTTTAGCAACGTATTCCTGCTGCCATCACCACACCCTGCTTCTGCTCACTCTGTCTGAAGCGTAGAGCAAAATAAGTTTATCATTACATTATGTATTAAAGTTCAAGGTCTGAGTCCAGCTTTAACTCTCAGCCGTCAGTTATCTGCAGCTTCCTGAGATAAAACTAACCACCCAATCCACACAGAGAGCTGCATATGTATAGTAAGCATTTATGCATTTAGATCATTTTTATGGTGTGCACAGTGCATGGGTTAGAGAGAGACAGTTAAGATAATGAGGACAGTGAGGGTACAACACATGCAGTTGCGATAATGTGGCATGTTACACCTCAACCCACTGGCCTGCCAAGATCTTGCAGCAATGTGGTTTTGATTCAACTTTGTCTTTTGTCCAAACCAGTAACCTTTGTCTTAGTAACCTTCAGCAGGGACAAGAGAGGACCATGATCATGTAGAACATGATTATTGGGACAGTGGCCTGTCTGGAGCATTTATAGGGAACATTGCAAAATCAGATTTTGCAATAATTCAACTGTACAAATGTGTCCTCCCTTGTCCCTGTTCAAAGAGAGGTCAGTGTGCAAAGTCAGATACAGAGCAACACCCTGGCATTTCAGCACGGGTTATGTTTAATGAAACCCAGGCTACCTGGTTAAAGTACCATTTCTGTCCAGTTCTAATTGAGGTTAGGAAGTTTTTCTGCAATCTGCTATCTGTCTCATAGTCACTAATATTGCATTGCTCAAACTCAGGAATGCTATCTTGTCAAAACATGTATATCTTTCGTTTTGATTTGTTGAATCACATCTTTTAGCACCCAAAGATTACAATATCTATACTCTTGAGTTGAACACATTTTCTTATCGCCTTCTCTTTATAATCATTTACAATTTCCTCAGCAATAAAACACTAACGATAAGACGTTAAAATAGTTTTCTTTTTCCAATTTGAACAAGAAAACATCTATATTTGTCCCCGTGGAGGAGAGACGTATCAGATTTGGGAGGTTTAAAAATAGAAAGAGTTGTTGGGGTTGGCTGAACATTACCACCCTGAGCTAACCTGAGAGAACTGCTGCCAACAAACATTGAATCATCAAACATTTTGCACTGGTCAAGGTTCTCTGGTCAGGTTTCCGACACACAGCAAAGACTACATGCACATATGCTCTGCATCTACATAACCAGGCAGCACTTTGTATTCATCTTCCAAAAAACATTGTAGAATACTATATTATTATATTATATTATTATAATATTGTAGTTACTATCTATCTATCTATCTATCTATCTATCTATCTAGAAAGACCAACAAAACAAACTAGTCATTGACGCTTATCGGTCTGTTTTAACAGCCTTGGTGCTCGGAAACTAATGTGTGAGTGAGTGGGTGTGATAACAAATCATCTGGCTGTTAAGTTTTGATTTGCTGTGCACTGTCCTTTAAGCTATTCACAAAGTCTGTTTGGCTGCACATCAGAGGGAACAATGATATGAACCAGCTGAAGCATCAAGTGTTTGTACGACATCCAGGGATGATTTCTGTTTGTCAAGGATCAACATTGTGTCTTGTGCCAAATATTCACTGTCTGACTACATCTTTAAATCATCCAGGCCCACTGAACAAGGTACAGCCTCTTAAAACACTGATGTTTTTGTTGGTTCACTAGCACAGATGTTTTAGCACCAATCTAAATCTGCTTAACATTGTGTGTGTGTCTTGTTAGTGAGAGCTTTAAACCTTGAAATGTATTCATCCTCCAAACAACTGGAAAAAGTCATGTTCAACAAGAATAGTCGGATAGCACTCACAAACATGTACACTCAGCCTATTTCACAAGCACTTTAAGAGAATTAAACGAAGAAGCGTAGCTGTTCTGAAGGCAACTAGTGGATTTTTTTTTAAATCATTTTGCCGTCCACCTATATTTTAAGGTTGTGCATTAAAAGAATTAGTAATAATTTGAAACATTTGGCTTCAACATTCAGCGCATTTAATCTCTCATCTGTAGAAACATGTGCTCCTGCAGCTGACATTTTAGGAATTAACCGACGGTCCTGCTTATTGAGGACAAATTATACAACTAAGCTTCTAAACACACACACACACACACATACACACGTCTCTGTGGTTCCACTTCACACTCTTACAGCCTAATCCTGAAGGCTTCCTAAAAACGGTCTGAACCGAGCGGCGTCGGCCGTCCCTGGTGACCAAAAAGTAGAGGACGCGGTCGTCACGGCAATATAAACTTTCAAAGATGGAATTAATCCTGTCACAGAACTGCAAAATTAGGCCTGAAACACAGAAATACACTACAAAACCACACACACACACACACACACACACACACATACGTACACAAACGCAGGGACAAATAATAACCCTTGTGCATGCAACCATGCAAGCACACATCCACATATGCAAAGCATGCATGTGTGCACCTAGGTAGAAACATGCACTTACACACATGTATAGAGTTCTATTTGTAGTCTTATTCAATTTCATTTGGATTATGGCTAACTGGATATTTGTCTCCTCCATGTCTATCAAAATACGAACAGTGACTGGATGTTCAGAGACTCTGCAGGGTGCCTTTAGAGACATTTTTCTGAAGAAGATCCTGTTGTCCTGAAGTGACCTCAGCCCAGGGGGACATATTTAACTGTGACACGTTGAACTGAACTTGAAGAGAGACTGTGAGATTCTACATCTAACACAATATTTACTGTAAAAGAAGGTTGTCAGGCAGGTTATGGAGGGCAATATGGTCAAGATCTCACATCAACTAATATTTCATCATCATCATGTTTTGTGATAACAGCCAAAATGTCACCGACATAAATGCCATAGGCCTATTTTCCGCTGCATCTTTAACATTGTCCAGAACAGCAGCTGCACAGTATATCCACATACTGTAGCATCGTTTGTTTTAACAGGAGCTCCTACTAATTCATGTTTTTGTCCTATGGACTGGAGTGCTTCTCTCATCTGTTTTTGCAAACAGCTTCTGTTGCTGCTTTCAAGTTATTCTTCTCAGTTTGTACTTGCAAGCTTAAGATTTGTAAGCATAAAGTGTCATGCACACAGGGGCTTTCTTTCAGAGCTATAAATAAAAATGTCCCTGCTAGAAGATTAATCTTTTGGGTTCATGTTTTATATTAGAATTCCAGTGTGAGAAACAACTTCATTGGCTTACTCCACTTTGAGCAGAAGGTACTGTGAGAAAACATCCCTCAGGCATGCAAGGGATGTTATAATGTGACTATTAAAACCAAGGATTTAAAATAAAACCATATAATACTAATGGATATGGGTCGAATCAGAGAAGACACTAAATATCCAACACTTCTTATATTTGTCTGTTTTCACAGATGCTTCATACTTTGCACCCTGTAATCATCTCACTCCCTATCTCAGGGATGATAGAAAATCCCTCCACTGCTTTCATATTCATCATTTTCCTCGGTGTGTGCTCAACACATGAACTGTCACTTCAATCCTTAGGATGTCAACTGCAGGTGCACCAGAACACCCTCAATACGAGTACAGCTGAGCTGACAAAACAGTCCACTTCTGATGAGAGTGAAAGTTCAACTTATAAAAGTAAACACATTGAGATTAAGCTGTAAATAATCAACCCTCTTAATCAAAGGTGTAGGAATGAGAAAATACAGGAAATGGCAAAGCGGGCCATGAGGCAGTAACTGTGTGTGCATATGCGGTGAATCTACTGAAGAGAGATAACATAAAAAACTACTTATCAGACGTCTCACAGACAACAGAAAGTCACTGTTACAGGTCCATCTCATAATCCCAGGTGGGTGTGTACTGTACATGTGTGGGCTGGCACTTCTGCTTTTGTTGTCAAAGCAATGACCAAAAATCACTTGTGCAAAATGTGCTTTATTAGTTAGCGGTTTTATATACTGTATATGTGTTTGTGTGTGTGAGAGTGACAGTGAGAGACAATTAGAGTGATATGCAACTGGTTAAGAATAGTGACTCTAATTTCTGATAATGTGTAGAACAACCATAAATTGTACATAAGAAGCAGATGTAGTCACCGCGTTATCCCCCATTGATTTGTGGACCACCGTTTTTGAAACCTCGAGTTTGGCGTTTCGGCCGTCACCGTCTTGTTTTTTTGCAACCAGAAGTGACACGAGAGAGTGGAGCTAAGTACAACCGAATGCTGAATAAGACATTTTTAGGACTCAAAACGTTACAATTAACTTTCATGAACTGAAAACACACTGTGAAAGAGTTAAAGATGCAAGACGAAAACACGGACAACTCCCAGACCGGACAACGCCGTGGTAGTGACCTGTCAATCACAAGGTAGTCATGCCCTAAAGCATCCCCTGCTTTATGGTCTATTTGAATCTAAATGGGACCATAATTTACTAGATGAACATCATGCTGTATTAAAGAAGACTTTAAACTAGCGATTGAGTCCATAAACTCATGTTTACAATGTTTACTGAGGTAATAAATCAAGTGAGAAGTAGGCTCATTTTCTCATAGACTTCTATACTATCAGACTTCTTTTTGCAACCAGAGGAGTCGCCCCCTGCTGGCTGTTAGAAAGAATGCAAGTTTAAGGCACTTCTGCATTGGCTTCACTTTTCAGACCTTGTGGTAGCCGTCAAAGCATGAAAGAGAAAATTACAAATTGTATGTTATGTTTTCATTCAGTATTTATGAGTCATTGTTTGGGAAAGTCACAGTGCAGTACTTTTTCAGTTCTGAAAGGACACGTAGCCTTGTCTTACTCACCAGCATGACAACACACCAGTTGAGGATTCCTCTGTAGTTGCTGTAGCCACTGGCTGAACTTAAGAGAGACTCCTGGAGGACGTGGCAGCTGCATGGAAACACAAAGTCAACAGTTTTAATGACTGACTGATCGAGCTCTTTAAATTCCTTCCTGCCCATTTATCTCCACGAGCTGAGGGATGAAATCATTGAGTACATCGTTCCATGTCACTCTCAGACCTCTGTTAAGGAAACATTCAACTGCATCTGCAAAGTAATTATAAAGAGACCAATAGGATTGATTTTGATGAAGGTATTATGTGTGTATTTTGTTTTAATGAGGCTGCATGATTCAAACTGACAACTCATCGTGACTCATGGTTAGCCCACAAATGATTTAGAAATTAAAATCTTTGGTTTGTTTGACGCATTTACTTTCCTAGCTGGTCCTTTTGCAGTAACCTCCAAAACATAGATGGCTCATGGATATGGTATTTTGTTCTGTGGTAGCACAGTGCTTATTGTGACATTAAAGAAGCCCCACGTTGGGATATAAATTATTTTCTAGTCCTACTGGCTTTTAAATAACTGAATCACATCCAGTAGTCTAATGTTTAGTCCTACAACTGTACCAGGCAATGGGAGAGTTGTGTGAAAATGTAGGTTAAAGGTATTGACCCGATTGTCCAAAGGGCATTGTGAAAACTGAGGCTATTCATCAGGCAATAATTCTTAACCACACGTGACCGAGAGACAACAGAGCAGACATGAAAGACAAGGGAGAGGAGAACAGGGAAAAGGAAGTAAAGAACAAAGTACAGTAAGAAGGAGGGAGACTTTGAAAAGAATTAAGAGGAGAAAAGTGGAAGGGGGAGAAGCAGAGGAGCAAGTACAGAGAGAAGAAAAACAGGATAGAAAAATAAGGTGTGAGATAATGCAGTATTAATGAGAGAAAGGTGGACAAGGAAGATGAAGTGAAGAGACAGGGGTGGTTTGAGGAGAAGTAAGGATTTAAATGAGCATTTAAAGAGAGGAAAGAGTAGAGAGGACACACACGGACCAGCAAGACCAGACCAGCACAGGAACGACGTGCAGACACACAGGTAGTCAACAAAGCACAGGATTGCAAAAGCACATGCCGCCACTGTTGTTTCCCAGTTGCTGTAATACAGGAAAGTGACACTAGCACACACACATACCCTGGACATGACTCATTTTATTTCATGCATTCTTGTGTTGCAGTGTCACCAAACGTTTGTGTAAAACACCAGCCAGACTCTTGGCAGCTTACAATGCATTAGAAATATAGGGCGTGATACGTTTAGGGTAAAGGTCAGGCTATTGTGTCTTCTCTCACAATGCCTGTTCTCACTCCTAGTTTACCTACTACCTATTATATTGACATGTATCCAAACTTATACCCCCTCTCTCTTTCACAAAGTGTCATGTAAAGCAGGGCTGCTGAAAGGATACCTTCGTTTACCTTCTAGTTTACCTACTACCTATTATATTGACATGTATGTAAAGCAAGGCTGCTGAAATGATACCTTCCTTTACATGTAAACAAATGCACATGCTATATTTGAATACTTGATTTGATCATAGCATGTTTTAAATACTTCTACTTGTTCTTATTATTTCCAAGTATAGCATTGATATGTCTATGCAAAGCAGGTTGTACACTACATCCAGGGTCTGAAATTAAGCTTTTTCCTCTCCTGCCACTGTGGCAGGTCACTGAACATTTCTACCGTCCACTCAGATTTTTTGTCTGCCACTTCTGAAATCTACAGTAGGTAGAACACTTTAAAATTGTAAACACTGAGTCAGTGGTACCAGACCATAGAATTATGGAATATATCCTGTAACCCTAATCCCTAACTATATTTAATTTAGGAATTGCTTTTGAAAAATAATATTTCTTAATATAAGGAAAACCTGAAAATCTCCCATGGTGGCAGGTGACCTGAAATCTTTACCTGCCACAGCCAACATTTACTCTGTATTTGACAGGTGGCAGATGCTAATTTCATTCCCTGACCATATCAGGACATAAACATTATTTATCTATCATATATAGGCTTGATTTTCTATATGAGCTTACATTAGATTCTTACTCAAAACCTCAGATTCATAACAAATAAATACCAGTAACACAACCACTAACATGTAGGTAAGAAAGCTGTATTGTATTCAAAAGAAGGTGTTGGACATGGATTTGAATTTCCAATCCTCAAGGCAAAGTTATATTCTATAAAAGTGTGCAATCATATAGGTGACAGTATCTTGGTTTTCTGTCACTAAACCAGTTACAGGACACTGAAGTGGCCCCTTTGAGCCCCATAAGCTCAAACAAACAGGCTAACCCTCAGTGATAAAGGCAATTAGCTAAAGAAAATCCAAAATAAGCAATGATGTTTATGCAAATGAGTAACATCTGCCTACGTGACAATAAGTAGAAGTGGCTTCACTTGCATAGAAAATGCATGTTTTCAAAGGCGAAGACATATCTGGGGATATAGGGCGTGATATGTTCAGGGTAAAGGTCAGGCTATTGTGTCTTCTCTCACAATGCCTGTTCTCATTCATACCTACTACCTATTATATTGACATGTATGTAAAGCAAGGCTGCTGAAATGATACCTTCCTTTACATGTAAACAAATGCACATGCTATATTTGAATACTTGATTTGATCATAGCATGTTATAAATACTTCTACTTGTTCTTATTATATCCAAGAATAGGTTGTACACCACGTTATTTATCTATCATGTATAGGCTTGATTTTCTATATGAGCTTACAATATAGATTCTTACTGAAAACCTCAAATTGATAACACCAACAGTTGTGGCCTCAAGAAAAAGTTATAGTCTATAAAAGTGTGCAATCATATAGGTGACAGTATCTTGGTTTTTCTGTCACTATTAGCTAAAGAAAATCCAAAATAAACAATGATGTTTATGCAAATGAGTAACATCTGCCTACGTGACACATACAGCAGAAATCTCTCTAATGTTATGAAATGCTACTTCCTGTCATTTCAGAATCAGAATCAGAATCGTGTTTACTGCCAGGTGTAAGAGGTATACACTACAGGAATTTGCTTTGGTTTTGTTGGTGCTAGTAAGTAGTATAATAACAAAGAATAAAATAAGAATAAAAAAATTGAAATTCTACAAATATGCAAAATACAAAATAAGCTATAAACAAGAATAATGATATAAACAGATAGTGCAAATATTGCAGGTGTGCAAACAGTGACGTAGGATCTTTTTTTTTTTAATTAAATGACGGTTACCTGAGTCTGTCGTTGAAATCCTCCACCACACTCCTCTGTCTCTCACTAAACCAGCTACAGGACACTGAAGTGGCCCGTTTGAGTCATGTATCCTTAATCAATTCAATTAAATTCAATTTGCTTTATTGGTATGACTGTCAGGTGAACAATATTGCCAAAGCGTCAATTCAATAATAAATACAAATTAAAAAAAGAACAAAATAAAAACAAAAACATATATAAACATATATACAATTCATTAAGCAAATTACAATATATAGATATTTAAAAAGAACATGCATGTAAAGAAGAACAATGTAAGAAAACAATAAAGAAGTAATTCATGTTTGTTGTGTCAATAAAACAAACAAACAAATAAAAAACAATTAATAACAAATTTAGGAATTGCTTTTGAAAAATAATATTTTAATATAAGGAAAACCTGAAAATCTGCCATGGTGGCAGGTGACCTGAAATCTTTACCTGCCACTGCCAACATTTACTCTGTATTTGGCAGGTGGCAGGTGCTAATTTCATTCCCTGCAGATGAGTAACATCTGCCTACGTGACACATATAGCAGAAATCTTTAATGTTATGAAATGCTGCTTCCTGTCATTTCAGTCACTGTTACTTTGTGACATAGGATTTAATTTTTTAAAATTAAATGACGGTTACCTGAGTCTGTCGTTGAAATCCTCCACCACACTCCTCTGTCTATGTTTCTTCGGACTGTTTGTGAGCTGTTGTCCTGATGTCTCCATCTCTCTGTCCACCTTCCCGTTTTTACTCGCATGTCTGCTGGACACCTCGTCTGTTTTGTTGCCTTTATTAGCGGAATACTGTGGAGGTTTGTCTCCGCCGGCTTCATGATGCCACTTGCTGCCGTTGGCTTGTTTAACCGCCGCGGCTCCTCCAGCTCCAGACCCAGAGATGGTCGTCCTCCTCCGGCGGGCTGCGGGCCCTCTCATCTCGGCTCTATCGCTCATTTTCAGCGGATTAAATCAGATTTTATTACCTGCCTGACATCGCTGCTGCTCAACCTGCTGTTAGTAGCCGTTTCCATCCGTATAGTGTTGTTACATCAACAGCTAATAAGAGATGAAGTCGTGTTAGTGCTGCTGGCGGTTATAAGACGTCTGTCTCATCACCTCTATACCACTCAAGTTGTCAATAAGGTTGCCAGATCTGGGTTTCATATAAGGTTGCCAGATCTGGGTTTTTTCAACTGACATCCCCCTATCGAGCCGATGTCCCAATCCACTTCCGGATTGGCTGCTAATAAAAAAAAATTGAAATGTAACTGGGTGATATATGGGCATGTATCATTGTAAAATCTGAAGTATTTGCCATAAAAAATATGGAAAATTAGAGATATTAGTGTATTAATGTAATGGAAAATTACATTGTATTAAAATGTACAATTAAGATAAGATAAGATAAAATGAACCTTTATTAATCCCCGGAGGGAAATTCAGGTGTCAAAGCAGCAACATCAGCAAACAGAGTGAAACACAGGAGAGGTAATGGTATACAAAAATTATAAAAACAATAATAGAGATA
>CAKALU010044245.1:15780-57204 GCA_916700995.1 Hozukius guyotensis | reverse complement strand
TCCAAACCAAGTAGCACCACAAGTTATCTTGTTATATGTCATTTTAATATGTATTTGTTTTTGTTGAAAAAACCAAGAAAAAGGGCCTGTGATTGTGAAAATGTGGATTAATTGATCAACTATTAAATGAATCGGCAACTATTTTGATAATCGATTAATTGGTTTAAGTATTTTTTTTTTTTTTAAGAAAAAGTCTAAATTCTCTGATTCCAGCTTCTTAAATGTGAATATTTTCTGGTTTCTTTACTCCTCTATGTCAGTAAACTGAATATCTTTAAGTTGTGGACAAAACAAGACATCTGAGGACGTCATCTTGGGCTTTGGGAAACAATGATTGACATTTTTCAACATTTTCTGTCATTTTATAGACCAAACAATTTATCGATTAATAGAGAAAATAATCCAGAGATTAATCAATAATGAAAATAATTGTTATTTGCAGCCCTACATACAGCTACGGCTCCAAATGGTTCTGCGAGACAGAAAATGTTCGATCTAAAGATTCAGGACAAAATCTGAGCTAGATAAGCATAAAAGACCAAAGCTGTGCAATACTTCATACCAAAATGGGACTCCAGCAGTCGCTTAACTTTATGAAATCTCGCTCTGGGTTATAACATTTTATTCTTATTTTATCACAGCTCTGTGTTTCCCTCTAAAAGGGATATTGCTTCAGCACAAAGGCTCTGTTATGACTGATACTGATAGCATCTTTTTTGTCTTTAGGACTCGAGTCAAGTAGCACCACAGCTTATCCTCTTATACTATATTTTAATACTAGAAAATGTGTCTGTGGTTATGAAAATGTTGATCGACAACTATTAAATTGATCGCCAACTATTTTGATAATCGATTAATTGGTTGGAGTCATTTTTTTTAAAGAAGAATTCTCTGATTCCAGCTTCTTAAATGTGAACATTTTCTGATTTCTTTACTCCTCTATGACCGTAAACTGAATATCTTTGAGTTGTGGACAAAACGAGACATTTGAGGATGTCATCTTGGGCTTTGGGAAACACCGACCCATATATTTCTGACATTTTATAGACCAAACAACTAATCTGATTAATCGAGAAAATAATCTTCATCAACAATGAAAATAATAAGCAGCCCTAATGGGAGTTTCTCACCAGCAACGCTTTGAGATCCAGCATGTGCTCTTTGCCCAGGATGACCATGGCGGCGGTGCCACAGAACGTGTATCCGCCGTGGGCCTCCAAACCCGGCACGCCACTCAGACCGCCCTCCCAGTTCTGACAACTGGAGACAGAGAGAATAAAACACACGATAAAACACTCGCTGGTTTATGGAGGCACAAAGGGCTCTTTTTTTTTTAAGTTATTTTTTGGGGGCATTTTTACCATTTTTTTATTGACAGTGGATAGAGTCTTGGAAAGGGGAGAGAGAGAGAGAGAGTGGATGCGGAAAGAGCCACAGGCCGGATTCGAACCCGGGCCACCGCGGTCAGGACTGAGGCCTGTTTCATGGGCGCCCGCTCTACCGACTGAGCTAACCAGGCGCCCACAAAGGGCTCTTTAATAATTCAATAATAGACCGCTGTGGTGGTGGAGGTGGAGGTGGTGGTGGTGGGTTGTACTGTACCTGAGGATCCAGTTGGTCGTGTCCTCAAACAGTTTCGGTATGAGGATGTTTGTGAGCGACGCTACAGAAGCTGCACAATACGCGCTCCTATAAAAAGAGAAAATGGATCAGAGATGGAACAGAGAGAGACGTGGGTGAGCAGGAAGTCTGCTCTTCCTACACTTACACATTATCATCCACAGCTTTGTATTTTTAGACTGACAAACAGAAACATTCATTTCGTTTCCCTCTGCTGTCAAGAGACAGAAGAAGAATTAATATCTTTTTATTATTATCGAGGAATCCCTTGAAGAGAGCAGAAACAAACAGTGAGTTAATCCTACTAACAAGTCTCGTCTGTGTATTTAAAGCCTGACAGCTTCTTCCTGCGTGCACGACCACCAGTGGTGTTTATTCCTCTCTGCAGTGTTAACATGGAAACGCAACTCTGTCTGAGCATGCTCAGTGACGTCCACCTCACATGGAGTTTCTCTCCACAGATTAAAAATACAGTTTCATAATAAATGACACTGTTTGTTTTAGCTGAATATCAGACTCAGTTAGTAAGACAAAATTCATTATTGGTTTCTGCCTCTTCAGGATATTTGTAGATAGTATTAAAAAGATAAAATTACACTTGAATTATCTTTGAGAAAATGGCTGCATTGCCGGTGAGCGAGCCGCACCACATACTGTATGTGCAGAGCTGCAACGATTAACTGATTAGTTGTCAACTATTAAATTAATTGGCAACTATTCTGATAATCGATTAATCGTAATTTTTTAAGAAAAGAAAGTCTAAATTCTCTTATTCCAGCTTCTTAAATGTGAATATTTGCTGGTTTCTTTACTCCTCTATGACAGTAAACTGAATATCTTTGATTTGTAGACAAAACAAGACATTTGAGGACGTCATCTTGGGCTTTGGGAAACACTGATTTTTCACTATTTTTCTGACATTTTATAGACCAATCAACTAATCGATTAATCGAGAAAATAATAGACAGATTAATCGACAATGAAAATGATCGTTAGTTGCAGCCCTACATATGTGTATGTCTAGATACACATCATGTTTCTCCTTTTAAAGGACGGTGATACTCAATGTTTTTCCTTTCAACAAATACCATGAAGAGATGAAACCTGTCTGACTCTTTCCTACCCTGTATGTGACTCATTTGTTCATACTGAAAATGTAATGTTCTTTTTTTTAAAAAGGGTCACAAATAAATAGTTTAATTTAAACAAACAATCAGGCACTGTAGCGTTTAGCAAACATTACTCCGACTGGAGTAAATAGTACATTTATTGGGGACTATTTTCAGTTGTGGATTAATACACATTTAATGCTCTAGTGAGTATTTAAAGCAGCAGGACTGTACTGTACAGTATGTGCGATTATCTCAAATAAACTACATGTACATGCACAGTGTTCATGTAATGAAGGAACATGTGTTTTTAATGAGTTCTATGGTACAGAGGAATACGCTATATCAAGTTTTAGATACACAGACAGTACTTGTTGGTAGTAGGGCTGCCCTTTCTTAGTCGATTAGTCGACTAATCGATTGTTTTGGTCTCAATTAGTCGTTTTTTAAAGCTTTTTTCATGCTGAATAACGTATTTCCAAGAAACGTATGAGCACATCTCTGGTAAACATCTAAAGTGGTGCTGTTTGTGTGATTCTTTGTGGAGAAACTTAGTTTTACAGATCTGTCGATTAAATCAACTGATCGATTAGTCGAATAAGAATTTCTTTAGTCGAAGGACGGCCCTAGTTGTTGGGATCAATTCATTGTTGGTTTTGGTCTTTTCATGGGATTTGTTGACAATAAGAAAAATACTTAATATCACCGGATTTATCCTTAAATGAAAAGTGGGTTTGAGCAAATCCTCCTGCTTCTCAGGCTAATAAAACCCTTTAAACCCCCCCCCATTGGAAATGAAAACAAGGCTGCTTTTTCTTGGTTTCATGAACAGCTACGCTGCGTGATTTTCACAGGAGGAAGAGAGGAAAAGAGTTTAAATAACACATAATGACAGCAGAACATGAATTGGTTGGCAACAGATAACAGCCTCCGCTGAGAGAGAGAGAGAAAGTAACTCTGACTTTTGAGGCTCTCTGTTGAAACAGAAAACCTCAAAGCTGCTTATTAAAAAATCCACTGCCACAAATTCAAAGAGGGAAACACACACACGCACACACAAACACACACACACAGTATCTCAAATAACATAAATCCACTCTTACGCAAGAGAGATGTGGGTATTTCTCCTCTTTTCTATCAACACCAAAGGGGAACAAACGAGCATAAAGAACACAAAGGAAAGGGAGATATACTTTTTAAAAAATGTCCTACTTATTTGGTGAAAACACTAAATGTGTTGACTGTCACACGTTAAATTCACAATACTGAATAACACTGTTTGGATACCAAACATGCTCTTAATTGTGACTGTGATGTCGGTGATTTATGGATCTTCCTGTGTGGTGCGAGAGCAAAGAGAGAGAGAGCAGAGGGTGGAGGAGGTAGCGTTATCTTCTGGGCTCTCACCTGACATCCACCTCCCCTCCGACGTGCATCACGAACGAGCCATCTGGCTGCTTCACTGACATTAGGAAATCTAACAGCTTCTCCCTGGAGAGGGTCAGCACAGGAGGAGAGAGGAAGAGGAGGAGATGTATGGTGACAAGAAGAGGAGGAGGAGGAGGAGGAGGGGAGGTAATGGATAGAGAGAAGGAGAACAGAGAGGGGAGGGGGGTGGAAGGCAAGTGGAACAGCATTAGTACTACAAATTTAATAAAGCACTAATAAAGAGTCCAGACTGTAATGCTGCATTCACATGGAATCAGACAGACGGACAACACCCTCTCGACGGCACGGGAAAAACAAACGGAATGGCAGGGCGGCAAGACCAAACACCCATGGCGATATGTTGCTATGGTGATGGAATAAAATATATTTAATACAATTATTTTGTGTTTACTAATTTATGTGATTATTCTAGTAATGCATGTAGCTATAAAGTGCAGCTTTCTCTTAATATTCTATTGCAAACTTAAACAACTTTCTCCGGTGTGAGGGAGCTACGTAACATCTGAATGTAAATTCCATCACGGAGGACGGCAAAAAGGCGTTAATAATGCGTTAATGCAAAATCGTTTTTACGCCTCTAAGTTTAAATAACACATAATGTTTCTTTTCTTTAACGCATTAATGCAATCAATCTTTCGGAGGTTGTAGCGGGCTCAGTTTTAAAGCTAGAGTGAAAATACTGACACACTGACAGCTGTTGTTTCCTGTTGGGCTGCAGTTTGCCATGTTATGATTTAAGCATATTTTCTTATGCTAAATGCAATACCTGTGAGGGTTTCTGGACAATATTTGTCATTGTTTTGTGTTGTTAAAGCAAGCATATTTGTCCAATCCCATGTTGATAAGAGTATTCAAATCTCCCTTTTAAGGTACATTTTGAACATATAAAAAAATGTGCGATTAATCAAGATTAAATATTATAATCGATCGACAGCCCTAGTTAAAATATTTTAACTTTGGACGGTATTGCGGTCTACCGTTACCATTACTCGTCCACTAACATGATATCCAGTTTGCCGTCTACCGTCTGCCCGATTCCTTGTGAAAGCAGCATAAACATTAGTAGCTTCACCCGTCAGTTATGCAGATTTAAATGCACAAAATGAAGAGTAATGTACAACATGCTCTTATAATTAGCTACTGATTAAACAACAACAAGATATGTCTGTAATATTCTCCTACAGTTGTAATAATGGTTCTAATGGTGAGTACGTAAGAAAAATTTAATTATACTGAAAGGGATTTAAAGGCACACATGAATACATGAATTTCAAACATCATTATACAGCCGCTGATTAAAAGCTTTGACATGTGAATATGTTTATCATTATACTTAATCGTCAAACTGTTTTATTTATAGTCTGAAGCCCGTTCATTCAGACTGCATGTGACTCCAGTATAAAAACACCCTCGAGCTGATTTGATACACAGTGTTGTTGTTGTTGTGTATATTCTACTATCTATAGTACATCGTGTTGCTCAGAGTTATCTCTCTCCAACAGTCGCCGTGACAAATTGCTGATCTTGGCATGTGAAGTTTTGAGTCTTAGGATATAAATCCAAAGTGTTGCTGACAACAAAATGTGAGCTCCACGTCAGAGCTGCTGAGCTGTTCGGATTTCTCTAAAGACGGAAAGACTTCATCAGATAGATATCACCCAAAGTGATGTCGGTCAGTGTTCATTTCATTAATGAAAAACAATGCCGAAATATGTTCGTCAATGACCTTTTTTTCCCATGACTAAGACGAGACGAGGAGGAGACGGCACCGACAATATAATCTGATGACTAACAAGGGACATTTTAACAAATTAAAAAGTGAGGGAGAGGGAAAACATTTTGACTAAAAGTTGACTAAGATGTAATGACTTTTCTGCGACTAAAACTGGATTAAATCTATGAAGGATAAAGATGACTAAAATGTGACAAAAACTACTGAGCATTTTCATTTTAAGACTAAAGCTAAATCTTAAATGTCTGCCATCAGATATACTGCATTTTATATATTAAAATATCCACAGAAGAAGCATCCAGGTACCTAAATATGACGTAGTAGTATAACGAAACCATCAACTAACTATGAACAAGTCTGCTTTAATAGAAACTTTTCTGTTTGTGTTTTTTCCCCTTGGTGTAGTATTAATACAGTGAGGACAGTGTACCTGTTTATAATTCTATAGGCCTCCTCTGTGCCGATGATGCAGAGGGCGTTGACGGCGGCGTAGGTCGGTGCGAGGTGGGCGTGTTGTCCTGGTCCTCCGGCGAAACCGCCTGTAGCGCTCTGACAGCGAGACAGGAACTTACACACACTGGAGAGAAGAAGAAGAACAGGATGTTAGGACCAATTGTACTTAAATAGATAGACACCATAACGGACAGTTGAATGTTATTACACTAATACTGAAATGTCAGATAACAAAAAGGAGGATGTTCAAGTGTTTCTTGCATATTTGATTACATCTGCACTGATTATGTAACCGTAACCAATGGAGATTTATGGGTTGAAGATGGAAGCATTAAATGGTGGTTTAAAAACATGAGTGTGTGCATTTTTATGTATATATATATATATATATCGTCAGTGAAGTTTATTCAAAGTTTCTATCAGAGGTGGTACAGGAGAGAGATCAGTGTTAGTGTGTCAAACTTAGGGCTTTCAAAGTTAACACGATAATAACGTGTTCCCGCAAATTCGTTTTAATGCCACTCATTTCTTTAACGCATTAACGCAACTTGCAACTTTTAGGTTGTTGCAGGCTCAGTTCTATGGGTTGTCCCTTTAAGGTACATTTTGAACAGAAAAAAAATGAGCCATTTATTTGAATCGATTGACAGCACTAGTTTAACTATATATAAAGCCGGATGACGCTCAAAACGACGCCACATGCACAAGAAATTTTCCTTTAAGATTCAAAAACGAATGCAAAAACTTGTCTTCTCAGAACATCACTTGGACAAACCACTTTTCTCACACATTAAAACACACAAATAGTTTTAATCCACTAGATCATCAGAGCTATATTTCTGCATCTCAGGCCTGCAGAGCTTCAGCAGAGTGTAAAGCGAGCACCGCTGGCTCGGTTCCCTCTAGCTGACGTGGCACAGACCACCTCAACCACAGCTTCATTTCTTTCCAACCTCTGTGCACCGAGCTGCGTCTCTCATGAACGTCCTCTTCGTCCTCCGCCATGGAGAGAAATCACAAAACCTGTGAGCGTGCATAACCGCGAGCCAACTGAGTTGGAAGGGAAACCTACATTAACTTTGGCCAACCAGTGCCGACCTGAGAACAGTGTACACTTCATGGGACGGAGAAAGCAATCTGTTGTAGGTTGCATTGTTATAAATCCTCGAACAGTGTGTGTGTGCGAGAGAGAACGAGGGCGGCACTTTGGCGCTGGGCAGTGCCAGCCGGTGTGTTGGCACGCCTCGCAGTAATAATGAGAGTGTGGGCTGGCAGCCTGGCATCGCCGCTCGCTACGGGGTTTGCTGAGTGTTACTTTCGACTGGCAGTAATTTAATCAGATGACATTTTGGTGGCAATAAAACCAACGGCGTCTAAAATAATACACCTGCTTGTTCTGCTCAATACTGTCATTAGACTCATCACAATTATCCGTCACCATGATTGGAGGAAAACATTAATCTCCTCTTTCATCAACACACAATGACGATTAATTACTGTGCGATTATAGACAAGAATTTAGATGAATTGTTGCAGTTATTTATGGAAACCACAAAGGCAAGAAATGATGTAACAGCACAGCCGTGACTAGTATTAATGCCGCGCTGGAAAAATGGATTCATTATATGATAATTTAAGGGTTTATTTTTTCAGTAAAAATATCCTCTCCCATCTCTGGTGATTTTCCTCTAGTGGGAGGATTATAAAAAAGATGCATATTTTATTTTTAGAGCCTCGGAGAGAAGACAAAGCTCTTTGTTTATAACATTATATGTGAGAAGTTCTTTTGTGGCATATGCTGATTTACTGCTGCAGAGGTATTTTTGGCTAAAACACCAGAGCCAGCGTGTGTTCATGCACAGTATAATGCCTCCAATAAATAATGAAGCTCTTTTAATACTTGCTGTATACTGTAGAAGAGTTTATCTTCCATTAAATGAGAAGTTGACAAAAATAGAGTTCAGAGCTTTTTAATAAAATAAGCTGACAGGTTGTTAATTTAATGTTTTACTTGTGCCATTATTCCATTTTTATTTTATCATATTTTTTTATTTCGCTTTGTAATATTAACAAAAAAATTGCATTATTCAAAACAAAACATTAATTGACAAAAAATACAAATAATAAAATGATTATTAATAATGATAAATTAAATTAAATTAAATCAAATCAAATTAAATTAAATTAACTTTAATTAAATTTTAAAAAAGCAGTTAAGTTACAGAAATTCTTGGATTTTTCTTCAAGCTCCTGTCCAGGATAAGATAGTTTTCTTTTTAGCATCATGCATCCCAGCTATAATAAGCATAACATTTATAATTTTAATCTTTGGGCTTGGGGGAAGGTATGAAGTATCTTCAAAAGGCAAAAGGCTCAAGTCCAAGTGAAGTCACGAGTCACTAATGTAAAAGTCCTTCTTTGATTTTGTCAAGTTGAATCTAAAGTCATCAAATTTGTGACTCAAGTCTGACTCAAATCCAAGTCTTATGACTTGAGTCCACACCTCTGATTACTTGTGTTATATATTTCTATGGTATGACACAATAAACCTACTATTGTTGCCATAAGACAGTTTATGTGGAACAGCCGCAATTAATTATCAACATGTTTGCATTGCAGCAGCATGTGCTCTACTCTAGTAATTATGACAACTATGCGATGGTAATAAATAATAGAAAAGTCTTTGGGGGAGCCCCTCTGTAGTAGTCTGGTTGTAGAGTGTGAGTCTGTGTGTGTTTGTGACTCACTCGGAGGCGACAACAGCAGGAATGGGCTCCTCTAGTAACTCCAGACTGTGAAGAATCCAGAAGCAAAGCCACGGTCTGCTAGCATCCAGACACTACCAGCACATAGACAGACACACACATCACATGATCAGACGGGCATCAGATGACCAGTTATAGAAATAGACGAGATAGTAAGCAGAGCAGCAGAGGACGAGCCTTTAGAAGGAAAATGATCGAGCTGACAAACACGGAAAAATATCAGTTAGTCAGTAAATATACGATTTTATTATATCAAATCATGACTCAGCTTCTAATTTCCATTTCCAACATCGCTGCAGTGTTTAATTGGATATAAAAATACTGTGTAGCAGCACAAAAAACACACAATGAATCAAAGGAAACGGTGAAATGATCAAGTCTGAGGTCAAATCAGTGTGATACTGAGCTGGAGGGCAGGCGGACAACAAACGCCGTTCTCTCTCTCTAGAGAACAGTTAACACACTCTCAAAAGAGAGGTGACCTTCCCGAGAGCAGACAAGCAGATTTTTTTTTTGCAATGTGGATACAATAGTCGTGTTTCTATTTAAAGCAGAGGGAGCGCCAGTCATCCAGAGGCAGTGAGTGTTACCGTCCTTCTGTCCTGACTGTTACTGACGTCAAAGGGAGGACTCTGTCATACTGTATGTGTCATTAGCTTTAACATACACTTAAATAGCCATAAAAGATGTTTCAACATGTGTGATACCGTACCTCATAAGCATCTGATAAGTGCCGTAAGCCCTTCCTGAGATATTGGTAGTGTTGCTCCCGCAACAACGCTGGCCTGAAGACCAAACACAGGACAGGAGGAGGAATTAGAAGACAATGTTAAAACAGACATCTGAGAAACAGTTAAGAGAAAGAAGATGCTCAATTCACTCCCACAGTAGAAACGCTATTCTTTGTTACAGTAGTTTCCACTATTTTGAATATCACGTGTAACCTCAAGTCATAACATAGAATGAAAAATGTTTTTTTAGTTTCAAACAATCCGTTGTGTCCACCAGGTTGCTGCTCGATTCTTTTTATTTTAATTTTTGTATTTAAAAAAAAAATCCAGGATTGTATCTGTAAATATTTTTTGAAAATTCAAACAAACATTAAAAACTACACCACAAAATCGGAGAGAAACAGATAAACAAATATATTTTTTTTATCAGCATTTCTTTTATTTATTTAACTATACAGTATATTATAGGTAATTTGGCCTTTCTCTATTAGCAAGAGAGTATTTTGGTCTGTTGTCATTAAGAACAATAAAGAAAGAGGAAAATAATATCCAGGTGAACAAACACATGACTTTGAACTGACTTTTTACTTTCAGGTATCAAAGTATTTATTTACCATGGTAAATCTGTAAAAAAAAAATGAAAGATGAGACAGAATATAATTTTACTGAATCATTGTTTTGTTTTGTACATATTTTTTGGTGAGTTTTGTGCATTTGCATAGAGGCCCATCTAAGGACTAGAACTGCAAACTAGGTTCAGCTATTAATGCTGTGGTATGAGGCATTAGTCCATGATATACTGTATACACTACTTGTCCCTCTAGCTCTCAATAATGGAATTGTTCCCTGAAAATGTGAAACTTTGCACTTAATTTGAATGAAAATGTAATAAAACCCAATAATATAATAACTTGACAAATAATGTAATAAAAACTCCCGACTGATATTGTAATAACATTTTTACCGATAATGTAATATCTTTCAGGTGGGTCTTGGTGACGGATAATGTAATAATGTAAAAATGTATGAGTTTTTTTCTCATAAATGTTTTGGTAAGCACGGGAAAATAACGCAGCTGCTGAGTGCAAGATATAATAATTGTTGAATAGGCTATTGGAATTCTTCCAATCACACCACCTACTGGTGCAGAATTACAATAACCTATACCACAGTTATCATTTTTATTAATACTATGTGTAGAGAGTAGAAAGGAACAGTTAAAGGTTCTGGGAAAAAAAAGACCCACCTGAAAATTTAATAATTTCCCAATAATGTAATAAATTACATTGTCGGTAAAAATCTTATTACGATATCAGTCAGGCCATTTGATCACATTATTGGGTTTTATTACATTTTCGATCAGGTTAAGTGCAAATTTTATAACATTGTCAGGTGTTTTTACATTTTCAGGAGATTATTACATTATTGGTTGCTACAGTACCTATAAAAATAATCATCAAATTAAAATAATATGATATTTTATTGATCCCGGGAGGAGCAGGGATATAGGTGTTAGAGCAGCACTGTTCCCTTTCATCATTTTAATGTCAGTGTGCTCCACAGGAACACCAGTGCAACTTTCATCTGCATCTGTAGCTCTTCACACACACACACGACAGTATGTGTGTGTGTGAGTCAAAGACAGCTGACCCTCCCTCCCTCCTCACCACCCACTCAGTCCCGTTCACCGCCAGCCCTCTTCACGCAGTGTTTGCTATGACGATTGTAATTACGCTCTACCTACACGAGGTTAGTCACAGATCGCTGCCCAAGGTTCCACATCAGCAACACACCAACAGTCAGAACAGGAGAACAGGACCAGTGCTAAGCAGCTAAAAGCCGGTCCGCCCACCACGGTTCTGCTCTAATGTCAGACAGGGTTTCAACTCTCGCTGTTTAAAGGTTGACGAGTGTGCAAGGAAATTAAACATATAATTTCAGCCTCAAGTTGAGCAGAACTAACATCTGAAAAAGAAAAGAGAGAGAAAATACTGTGATGTGTGAGGCTAAATAATAAACACATCTTACCATCTCAACTTCTATTCAAACTGTAAAGTTTTGTTTCAGCAGTCTCATGTTGGTTTTAGTGGCATATTTGGCCGATTATGCACCCGCCAATTTGGTGACTTTTGTGTATAATACACAGGGACGTAGCTACTACTGACAACAGCAAGGTTGCGTGTTCGTAGTGTTTCTGGTAATTTAACAATCACACACACATTAACCACAGTCTGTTTTAAAGCTCTTAGACTCCTTTGTGTCACTTTGTGCTGTATAGTGTTGTAATTTTTTTATTTATAATAATATTATTGTTTTATTGTTTTATGGTTCTATTTTTTTATGTTCTATACAAAGTTGCTATAATAAATAAATGTATGATTATTATTATTATTTAAGAGTCAGTATCTTTAACAGGCTGTTTTTAGGTTGAAAAAAAGTTAAATTAAAACAAAATGTAGAGATTTCCTGAAATGATATTCATGGCAGTGTGAAGAAGTCTAATCAAAACAGTTGAATGAATATGAATAAATATAAGATTACATTTTTTGGTGTCTAGTCAAACATATATTACGGAGGTGGAGTTGCAGAGGAGGAAATTGGATTCCTGACTTCAATATTTCTAAATTCCTGGCTTTGCCCCCACAAGGAAATTCACAAAAAAAGTAGAAATTTTCTTCTTGCATTATTCTTTAATTAATAGCAACGGTTAAATTAAATGTACGCAATGTCTTTATTACCATGTAGGAAGGCAGAGCCTGTAATATTCATGTGTTTAAGACGGTTGTGATTACTTTAAACGCAAGAATAAAATGAAAGGACTTCAAGAGATTTAATATAAAGGGCACCAAAAAAAGACTTCTTCACCTATCATTTTTTTGTCATATTACAAAAAATAATAATACAAGGTGCTTTGCTTTAGAAGCACTTGAATTAAGTGAGCAAAGCTTAACCTGTTTTGCACCAGTGTTTGTTTTTAGTAAGATTCCAACAAAAATCCATATTTGTTCTGGCAGATGTGGGTGGAAAAACATTATATATTAGCTTAAAAAAACTCATCAGTACATTTCTGATTAAACTGCTAAAATGATGTTAGCAGGCCAGAAAATAAGCAAAGCCTGGACACCTTCCTTTCATGTGAGACGACTGCAATTAACCTCAAAAACCTCCCTCATTATAACTTTTACCAGAAGATGAAAACTAACACTGTGTTGTGTTGACAATCAGATGATCACTACTAACTAAATGGCTGACCTCTACTGATGAATACTGCTCATTTTCCTGTAGTACATTTCCCCCCATCGGCTGCAATGCCGGTGACATTCAGGTCCACGCAGTTGTCATGGAAATGAGATGAGTCACCCCATTAAGAGGGGACTGATGACAGCTGATAGCAAGGAGCAAAGTATGTGGGCTGATCAACACACCGTTTAGATAACAGCCATCACACATCACCGTGCAGCAGCAGCAGCAGCAGCCTTCTCTACAGGCACACAGCAGGTGTCTGGGATCAAAAACAGCCACAGCCAATGAGCAGTGATCTGGGAAATGTCTCATAATGGTAATAAATGTATTGAATAGATGATCATCATAATTACTAAGTTGTTTCTGTGGGTTTGAAAATGCATGTGTTTCTCCATTTGTGTATTCTGCATAAAGGCTTTTATGATATACTGAGTTGTTCAGGCCAATTTAGGGTCCTGATTTCACATAATTATTGTACTAATATCTGACCTAACTCCTCTCTTAAAAGAGTACAACACAGATTTAGCATTGCACTCCCTATAACCACAAGAAAAGTATTAAACTCGATGCAGCAGACTGCATTTTAAACAGTGCAATATTTGATTAATTTAGGCTTAATATTTTAGGATATCTTTTAAAGAATGACATTGATTTAGATGTTATTTTATAATGCATGTATTTAATACAATTTTTGTTAACATTTTGTCATATTTTGACAGCTGAGACAAATGTCAGGAAACTAACAATAATGTCCGTAAGGCAGAGTTTTTCCTGGAATAGATTTTCTTGTCAGATGTTGGGTGAATGTCGGTAAGCACTAAGCAGTGTGTTAATAGCCTCACAACCACTGAAAACAACTTAGACCTAATGGAACAGAACTGCAACCGAAATTAGTCACTATGATCATGCAGCTTGGGCATGTTTTAACTTTTATTACAGTATGAAACATTTTTTTTTTTTTAAATGCTGTGTGTAAAGGCCTAGCGCCAGAGAAAAACTCAAAACAAAACTCTCCAACCCAAAAACCACTGTCCATTTGTTGGAAGTTTTATTTAAGAAATAGGTCATCAGCTGTAGCAGCAAAAATCATGTCCTCTCTGGATACTTACTGTGGTATGCTGTGCATTTGCTTGTAAACACTGATGACTTCTTCAATGCTGCGCTCCACTTTTTTCTAGTTAAAAAGAAAGGGCAGGAAAGAGGAGAGTGTAAACAAACAGTCATTATGAAGGTCATCGTGAGCTTAAGAATACCAACAACAAAATCAGCCATTCGTCAGCTGATCATTATGATTAGCCAAATGCTGACCAAAGGTATGGTTTGTTTATGGAGCAAAGGACTTAAAGGTCTTATTGATAACATTTTTTATGTAGAAGAATATTTTCTTAAATAATACATCCAAGAGTCTTTAGATAAGGTGCTGAATAAAAGTATGGCCTGAAAAAAATATTATGATTGTGAATGATTCATTTAAAAAAAATTGTCAGGTCCAAAATTTATGTTTTGTTTATCTCTGTGGAAGATATCTGACGTTTGGTTCCCACTTCTAACAAAGCTTGTGAGCCAATAGTAAAATTGGTATCACATGGTATCTCTGGGTCGTCAGTTAGTTTGGGAAAAAACAGATAAATGGCTGAGATTGACGGTAAGCGCCTGTCAACGACTTGTAGTGAAGTGAATGCAATGGAACGGGGAGGGAGAATGAGACATCTAGTGGCTGAATGTTATCAATGTTATCAGCACCTTTAAGAATAAAAAATGTGCATACGTTTCATTGTGCCGATTCTAGATTGCAGTAATTTCCATCAATTTTCTTTGCTTGGGATGTTTATAAAACATATGCAACACATATAAACTTATATATATATATATATATATAATACTTTTTAATTTGAATAAGATATAGATGAACCTGACAAGTTATATTTTGACCTGAGAGTGAAGGTGTACTAGTAGGATTTAGTGTAAATTAGTCTATTTGTAATGGGATAAATCCAAAATACTGCTTGATATAAGGATGAAAGATGAAATGGTTTATTATTAAAGAGCTGTGACCTAGATATGTACTGGACACAACATTTTACAGTTGAGAGATAAACATGGTGACACTGTTTCTAAATTACCTCCTCACACTTATTGGCAGTTTCTTGCAACTTATCAGCTGATGGATACAAATTAGCTGTTGAGCTAACCTCAGCACTTTAACATTAAAAATGTCAATGTGGACAAGTAGACGAGCATGCACTGTCCCTTATAGTTAACAACAAAATCAGATGTAGCCAGGTGGAACTGATGTAGGATGGTTGTTCTTGCCGGACCTCTAATGTGGTGCACTGGCAGTGATTAGTTGATTGAAGGCACCTGTTGACGGCCGCAGGCTGGGAGTCTGCCCTTTGTCAGTGTAACTGTGGACGTTCTTGCTTCATTTTGAGTAAACTATTTGATGTACGCTTAGTGGTTTTGTCGTTTTATAAAGGAATGAAATGATACATTTTGTTGATAGGCGAGCTCAGTGTCTGGGCGGCATCTTATCTTGACGTGGCTGCTAGGAGAGCTTTCTGAGCAGTGGTCAACAAGGATAGTTGGGAGGGAAAGTGTGCTGTATAGCAGGTGGGTTTTGAAGTATATTTTCTTTTTCTGTTTTGTTGTGAGGAGTTGTTTTTGTTTTATTTATTTTGCAGCGAGTGAGGTGCTGCCTTGTCATATTTCTTTGTTTGGTTTTGATTGAATTGTTAGTTTTGTCCACCTCGTGTTACAGTTGTGGTCCGGCACGTTGTCGGCAGTAGTAACTTGTGAGCTCCTCTTGCACTGTAGTTTATTTAACACCAACCAAACTGTCCATACCTGAGTGAAGTGCTTTAGCTGCATAAGTAATATTTTTGTACTAATAAAGATCTATATTTTTAATATAACGCTGTTTCCTGAGTGTATATGCCTTAACGGCGTCTGCACCTGTTGTCTGTGGTTTTAGGGTGCCACACAAATGAGTCAATTTGTATTGGGGTAAATCCAAAATACTACTTGAAAAAGGATGCAATGGTTTACTATTAAAGAACTGGGACCTAGATATGGACATGACATTTTACAGTTGAAAGATAAACATGTCAGTGCTCTCTGTTGGACAAACTACACAATGGTGACCCTGTTTCTAAATGACCTTACACTTATCTTTGGCAGTTGCTTGCTGCTTATCAGCTGATGGATGCAAATTAGCTGTTGAGCTAACCTCAGCACTTTAACATTGGTGTTTTACAAAATGTCAGTGTTGATGAGCATGCACTGTCCCATATATATATATATAAAGTTAACAAAATGATATTGCCTGTGATTAGCTAATATTAGCTGATAATATCCTTGCAAATTTATCAGTCAGGGTCCATGGCTGGAGAGGAGCAACACAAATGAGGAAAAGGGATCAATATTATTTCAGGAGTCTCTTAATTAATTTGTACAGCCCTGAATGGATTCAACCACACACTATCTGTCAGTCAAGACTATAATATATCTAGTTAATATGGAGCTTTTCCTCTGAGTCTCATTAACGGTCTAAATAAATGCACATGGGAGGCGTCCTACCAACCCAGGCTTAACTGTTTACGTTACTTAGCTAACTTAATTTATACTTAATCTCATTATGGTAACCTCCAATGCTAGCTACCTAAAACAGCTAACTAGCTAGCTAATCAAAGCTAATCAGGCTCATATTATTCTTCTAATCTATAGGCTGATTCATGGGTATAATAATTATAAAGTGTGTGAGAGATTGAAATTCTGTCACACTTTCTGCCTCCATCCAGAGAGTGAGAGGAGAGCTGCCACTCACTAGCATTAGCATTAGCCACATTAGCATTAGCCACATTAGCTCCCTAAAGAAGCTAATCTGTGTCTCCTC
The DNA here is from genome assembly GCA_916700995.1 of Hozukius guyotensis. Lineage (NCBI taxonomy): Eukaryota > Metazoa > Chordata > Actinopteri > Perciformes > Sebastidae > Hozukius > Hozukius guyotensis. The sequence continues at coordinate 40,210 of CAKALU010044245.1, read as the reverse complement.
CTCTCACCTGCTCCACTGAAGTCACCGTTTCTACTCCGTCGTCCACGAATACTTCTCCGGATTGGAGCTCACTGAGGCACCGTAGAGGCGTCGGTACATCGTCCATGATGATGAAGATGATGGTGATGATGAAGGAGCCGTTAGAAGCAGCAGGATGCTGTTAACTGACCCGCTGCCGTTAGTTTGTTTTGATAGTTTAGTTTCTGAGTGGACTCTCTACGGTCACTTCCGGTTGAGGGCGGAAGCTGCGCGCACACACCCGCTACGGCGTCTCCAAGGGAACAAACGTCTCCTCAGTTACTGTAGAGCGAACACACGTTCTATTGATGGGAATTTCGTCTCTTTTTAGTGATCCAGATCATTTGGCTCAGCTCACCAAGAAGATCCGGCTCTTTCGGCTCCCAAACGGCTCTTCGTTTTACTTCACTTCTGCCTTTTATAATTAAGCCAAATTTAGCTTTAGCTGTTTTGACCTATGATTAGTATGTGTTCACATATATCACTTAAATTATTCAATTTAATTATACTAAACCTTATTATTTCCAGAATACCTCAATTTTACATGCTGCTTCGTTTCCGACTGTCACTCACCTTGTCTGCTATTTGTGCACCGCAGCGCAGCGCAACGCACCGCAGCGCAACGCAACGCAACGCAACGCAGCGCAACGCAGCGCAACGCAACGCAGCGCAACGCAACGCAGCGCAACACATCGCATCGCAACGCAACGCAACGCAGTTGGTGCATGGAGTGCCCGTGGCGCGAAGAGGATCGTCCAATCATTCTGCGTTGAATTAATTAAAGAAAACAAAAGAAAAAAACGGTTCACTTAAAAGAGCCGGCTCTTTTAGCCGGTTCGTTCGCGACCAACACATCACTGACACAGCCTCTTGTAAAAGTGGTAGACGGTGAGTTTTATGATAAAATGTGGGGTTACGAGTGAGTAAATGTCTGCGTTACAGTTTTATTAAATTCCCACTCTGTTATTAATGTTAACGTCTAAAGAAGCGCACGTTATTCAGCCGTTGATCTGCATCAAACACAACAAAACCGTACCGGAAGTGGTGTGACTTAGCCTTCAAAATAGTAGTTCTGAAGAAAAAGAAACCTTCACATCAATACATATTTTTGTTTTAAAGGTCCCATATTATAAAAAAAGTGAGATTTTCATGTTTTTCTATTATAAAGCAGGCTTAAGTCCTATATAAATACTGTGAAAGTATCAAAACACTCAATCCACAGGGAAATACACAAAGCCCGTATTCAGAAACTCTGCATTTGAAACAAGCTGTAAGGATTTCTGTTCATTCGTGATGTCACGAATATACAATATTAAGACCTTTTACACAATTTTAAACGTAAACATTCTAAATGTGTCCCAGTTTATTCCTGGTTGCATTGTATGTGAATGACATCAGCTGACAGGAAGTACACATGGACCCAAACTGTTGCCTAGCAACGCAATTCTGTTTTAATTCCGTCAAAATGCGCTAAAACAGAGCGTTTCAGACAAAGAGTAAATACAGGCATATTCAGACAGACAGTATGAGGAAAATAACGTTTTTTTTTAACATTACAGAATGTAAACATGTTCTAGTAGAAACACAAAATACAAGTATGAACCTGAAGATGAGCACGATATGGGACCTTTAATATCTGTATATTTCGTGTTACACCCTTGTCTGTATAATTTAAGTGTGTGTGTGTGCATATATTCTCTTATATTTATTTTATAATTGTGTATGTATTCCCTACCTCATATTTTATCGAACAATTTGCTATTGTTGCTGCTATATTTATAATGTTAATAATGATGATTATATTTTACTTCATTATTGAAGAATTATTTAAAAATAATATATATTTCTTTTATTACCGAATTTGCAACCAAAATCATCTTTCCAATCCTCTTTGTGCCACAGAAATCAACATGTTCTAAAGTACCTAAGGCTTTTATGCTGGAAATCCCCACCGGAAGTGTCCTGTTCTCATCAGGTGTCACTTGATGATGGTCCACCGCACCCACTGGAAGCTGGAGGAGGAGGTTGCTGCCTGGGAAGCTGGAGCATCATCCCTGTTTTGTCTCCCAGCGACCCAGCAGCATCAGTGAACAGAAAGCAGCAGCATCCAGCTCAAAGCCTCCTGATGGTGATGGTGACTGTCTGAGCAGACATGGGCTGCAGGAGAGGAGAGATCCATCATCTATCTCTGAGTTATCTCTGACTGGAGCTTTTTTATAATTCAACACTATATATACATCCACCACCATGGCTAAGCAGTACGATGTGCTCTTCCGACTCCTGCTCCTCGGAGATTCTGGTGTTGGGAAAACATGTTTGTTATGCAGATTCACGGACAACGAATTTCACCCGTCTCACATCTCCACCATCGGTAAGACTCTGCACCATCACTTATTTCTGCACATTTGCATTAAAATACCTGCTTTAATTAACGTTTTGCATGCATCTTTCTGCGTTTCCTGTTGATGTCATTTGCGCATCACCCTCTTCTTCTTCTTTGTGGCCATTGCATTTTCTATTTAACTCAGATCTGATGAGGAATTTAAATTGTTTAGATTTAATTAGTGTATTCAGCTGGAATAAAGAGAGTGTTAACTGTAAAATCAGCTTAATTGCATCGGCTGGGGAAAGCCCTGAGGGGGAAGATCCAACACTTGGCAGCCATGCAGATGAGTTTACCAACTATATCAGCACTCAGTGTTGGCACTGCCAGTGCAACCAAGTGCCATGCAAAATAATAGCAAAGATATACTTTTATATTTGGGAATATGGTTGTACAAGGCACCCACCAGACTGGGCTCTTGGGACTCCTGTTAAGTGGCTCGTGATTAAAATGAATTAATAGTTTTATTTCAGTACTTTATAAGTTAGCAGAAATAATACATGTCTGTCATGCATGTTCCAGCAATTAGACTGTTGTCAGGCTATTAAATAGGCATTATCAGTCGCTATAAGTTGCATAGATGTATGTATAGTATGTAGATATATATGTAGATATATGTTAGTATGCAACCTCTACTGCTCCCATATATATATTGCTTCTATAGTTACCATATACCAAGTACTTCCTTTATTATTATACTGTATATTATTTTTAAATACATTATTATTTTGTATTTTATTATTTTATTATTTTTTGCTACTTAACTTACTTGGAGCTTCCCAGCAAAAAGTATCTCACACGATTGTACTTGTATAACCGGTGTGACAATAAATATCTTGGATCTCTTGAATCTTGAATAGATGTGGGTCAATATGGGCCTGCTACACCCACTAGTAGGTTTTATCATCTATTCACATGGTCGATTACCGAAAGAAGGTATAAAAGACCACAACAGCCGTAGATATAAAACATATATAAAATAGATATAAAAATAGATACAGAACAGATATAAAACTGTTTTATATCTATGACAACAGCGACCCCTAGCGAACTAAGTAATTATGACAGGAGTAGAAGCGGAAGTCAGGCGCTGTAGTATAGACAGTGTGAAACTCCATAAGGGGTGGAGGTCGGGGACGATGGATGGTTGTCTTTGTGTTAGTAGTTATTTTAAGCCAAAACACAATGTTTTTCACTAAACTTGACCACTAAGTTGTAGTTTTGTTACCTAAACCTGAAGAAGTTGTAGTTTTGTTGCCTAAACCTAAAGAAGTTGTAGTTTGTTGCCTAGACCTATAGAAGTTGTAGTTTTGTTGACTAGACGTAATGAAGTTATATTTTTGTGGCCAAAACCTAAAGAAGTTATAGTTTTATTGCCTAAACCTAAAGAAGTCTCTTTGTTTGTGTCCAAAACGTTTCAAACAGTTTTACAACATGTTAGAACGTGTTGCTTTTAAGTTTCACTTTTACAATGTAGTAGGCCCCTATTGATCCACATCTATGGGGCTTATAGTGACTGATAACACCTATTTAATAGCCTGACAAGAGCGCATTTTGAATTCCACTGTACTCATTATAAAAAAGACAAAATTGTATAAAATGAAGGTCCTTGGTGTGATGTTTTCTTCATTTTTGAGGAGCCCCTGACCTATTCTCAACTCCTTCCTGCCAAACAATAATGGAACAAATATAACTAGAGTTGGTTTCACTGAAATTAATCAGCAACTATTTTGATAATTGGTTAATTGATAAGGTTGGTTTTCAAGCAAAACATTTGATGGTTTCAGCTTCCTCCGTCAATCACAGTAAACTGAATATCTTTAGGTTTTGAGCAAAAATATCAGGCAACAGCTTGACATCTGGTAAATTATTGTAGGTGTTTTCTGATGTTGCATAGACCAAATGATTTATAAATTAACAAGGAAAACAAATCCAGCTCCTTCTTCTTTTAATTCAGAGTATATAGAGCAAACCAACAGCATCTCTTCTAGGCTGCACAATTCATCAAAATTTGATCAAAATAGCAATATGGCCTACTGCAATTTTCAAATCGCAGTATTTGTTAAAATCGCAATATTTGTAAAAGGCGAAATATGTGTAAAAATACCATTTTAGATTAAATATTGAGTTGCTGCAGAGATGTCCTGACCTACATGTACACGTCTTATTCTACAGACTTAAGTAAACATCTTTGTTTGGTATGGATGCCTACAAAAATCACACAATTTTAATGTTTTTCAATAAAAATGAGAATAATGAAGTAAAAATGAACATTCCCTCTAATATCGCAAATCATATCGCAATTGCAATATCAGTCAAATCTCCTCCTACCTTTAGTCATGGGTTTGCCACATCCCTGAAGACGACTATTGACTCAGCAAAGCTGAACCAGCCTCTCTCCTCTCAGTTAATATGGGCTGTGCAGTATATCTACCTCCATAGTTAGGATTCAGAGCATGACAGGCGCATTTCCATGCTTCGCTTTGAGGTGAGGGGAAATAAGGATGTACAGTAGTAAGCAGTGTTCGTTTTTTTTCCACATGCTGCAGCTGAGTCTGTTATCTCTTCTTCTGTGGCAAGGCCGTGTGTATGTTTGTGGGTGTGTCAGTCAATAGAGATATTTTCTCCCAGTGAGCTCCTGTTCTTTGTGTTATAGCAACTACTATCCGACAATCTTGTGCAGCCGTCATATGGAGAAAATGAAATACAGATATCAGAGTCAGGAAATGTTCCTCCTGGTTGTGATGGATAGCTGACTTTTTTGTTGAAAAGATAGAGAATACATTGTCTGAATAAGGTCAGGACAATAAATCATGAAGCTGGTGGTCAGGGTGGGGATTTGCAGACAGATGGCGCCTGAAAAGATCCAACAGAAAAGACGGAGGGAATACAATTCCACCATTAATTGTTCATTTTAACATCATTAATTAACATTTGTTTTGTGTGTTTGCATGGACGCCTTCATGGTGAATTCAAAGCCTTTATGATATTTATGATGTTTGATCTCTCAGTGAACTCCTGCAAACACCCCACAGCCACAGCATGAGGCTCACACTCAAGTTTTACACTCTTCTGCTCCAACCAGTATATACTCATAACAAGACTGCGGTATGCTATTTTAAGGCGTGCACCTATAGCGCTCTATAGGACACTTGTATAGAGTCATGTTCATATAACTGCAAGCCAGTCTGCATGTATTCATCTTTTTGTGCTTTTGTTGCAGTTGTTCACAACCACAGCTGGATGCCACAGAGATCAGGCTCTTGTGTTGAGTCCAGATATTTATTTTGGTCTGAATAGTTGTGGGCAGCAGACTGTGTCTATAAGCTGGGAGGTCTGCAATGATTCAAACTCCTCTCCTCTCAGACTAAACAAGCCCGACAACGTCCAAAGATACAGAGAGATCAAGAGTGACCACCGTCAGTGCTCTCCTGCCGAGGATCAATAAATAATTTCCCACCCTTCACGGTCACCGAGGGATATAAATCCTCCTCACGCGTAGCTCCATAATTCATCAGTTTCCGTTGCAGCTCAGTTTTTGCTCTTAATTATCTCAAAAACTGCAGGGACCTCTCACCCACGGAGGGCTGTATTCAACGATGTTTTTCCATAAACATTAGAGGATGAAAAGCTCATGAGAGTCTTATTTATAAGCATCTCCTGCTGTTATGCAGAAAAATAAACCCCTAAAAATTCAGACGCTGAGCAAACTGTGATGATGAATAGATGCAGTGACAGTGTATGGACACCCAAACATTACTCCTATGTGACTGATAAACATCCAAACTATGGATATTAATATGCTGCTATAACAGCCCTCACTCTTCTATTGAGAATTTGTACCCTGGCTGCAGAAATTTGCTCCCTTTCAGCCACAAAAACATAATTTCAGTTCATCCCAGAGGGAGGCCAGTCAAGGTCTTCTACTCCAAACTTCCCCAAACTGCTGCCACAAAGTTGGAAGCACAATATTGTCTAAAATATTATTGTATACTGTAGCTTCAAGATTTTGCTTAATTTGAACTAAGTGGCTTGAAACAGCCCCAGAACAAAAACACAATAAAGTAGTAGTGGACAGGTGTTGTTTCCTGGGCTATAATCTATCAATTTGAGAATTTTATGCTCATTTGGGTTCACGTTTAAAAGTACAGTGTGTATGATTTGGCGTCATCTAGTGGTGTGGTTGCAGATTGCAACCAACTGAGTACCCCTCCGCTCACTCCTCCCTTTCCAAGACTGCGGTAACGTGAGCCGCCGAGTGCAAAACTATAGTAACGCCGTTCGCCTCGCTCAGAGGCCCTCCTCACCATAATAACACTACTTTAGGAGCAACGGAAGTCGGTACCACGGTTTTGCACTTTGCGGCTCACGTTACCGCAGTTTCACAAGCGTGTCAGAGAACTTCAGGTAACGTAAAAACGTGAAAGGCTTTGTCCGTTCTGGGCTACTGTAGAAACATGGCGGAGCAACATGACAGATTACGTGAAGAGGATCCGCTCCCTATGTAGATATGAAGAGCTCATCGTAGGCTAACAAAAACACAATGATTCTTAGTTTCAGGTGATGATACACTTATGAAAACATAGTTATGAATATTATATTCCATTTCCGCTAATAGATCTCTCGAAATGCTACACCCTGATCCTTTAACACAACTTTCTTCCAGCCTTTAAATGCTTTTTTTTTGGCCTTCTATGAGAGGTCAATGGTAAACCTTTACATTGATAAAGTAAATAGTCTTTACAGGCCACTTGACATACAGCAGATATACTGTATATTTTAACTTTGTGGTCTTGTTAATTATTTCTGCAATCTTACAAGAATTTGAAGGACAGTTTGGGTTTTGTATTCAGATTATCAAAGAATTTCCCACACAAAAGAAAGCACAGAGCGAGACCTGCTTTCAAATCCACCGTTGTTGATCCGCCAAGGCTTTTTGACAGTACACGGGATAATCAGAAATATAGATAAGAATAAACACCTAGCTATAACATCAAATAAAAATGTGACTTTTTCCCTGGTTACAGCTCACTATAAAATAAAAACTCCAACCTTTACTCCCTTTCAACATCAGTAAAATCAAACCAGTCCAGCATCGTTGGCAGCAGGTTTTCTGATCTCACCTGAAGGACCAATAAACCCTCTCTCACCCAGGTAGCACATTTTATTTTAACGGGTCACTCTGTTCCTCGTCTGGACCCCAGAGTGCACATTTCTCTGGCAAAGAGCAGCTGCAGAGATGATTTATTAATGCTATTCAGTCACACTGCTGAGTTTAATCTTCGTCACCGTTACCTCGGCGGTCTCGTCCCCGGACTCCTCGGAGCTCCTGGCTGTCACAACACCTATGAAGTAGGAGCCAGGCCCCGGCCCTATATCATAGCTCAATAAGCAGCTGTCCTCCTGGTGGCGATCCCAGCGGTGTTATGGTCACGGCCTGGCCGTACACTCGGCCCGCCGCTGCTCGACAAGCTCATTAGTCTAAAGGGCCGGGCGTCGGGTCGCAGCCACCGCAGATCTCATAAAGAGTTATCAGAGAAATCAGAGGTGCTGTCACAGCCTTCACTTCCTCCTGGATTTCTTGGAACATAAAAGTTGTGATATTACTTTATAGAAGTTATAGCTTTAGCCTGACCAAATCCATGGACGGATTACTAAACGGGTCTACTGGACACAGACCCAGGGGCCCCTAACCTGTTGGAGCCTCTGTTTGAATTTGTGAAACAACAACAAAGAGACATAATATGACCGAGACACAAAGCTACCACAGTGACGCAAAATGACCAAAATGAGAAACAAAAAAACAAAAAAAAAACAGTATATGGCCAAAAAGAGGTGCAAAATGACTACAGAGAGACACAAAACAACCATAAAGAGACGCAAACTAACCAAAAAGAGGCACAATATAACCAAAAAGGGATGCAAAACGACTACAAAGAGATACAAAATGACCAAAAAGAGACACAAAATAACCAAGAAACCACCCACCAGACAGAATTCAACCAAAAAAGGACACAAAACGTCTACAAAGAGATGAAAAACGACCAAAAACAGACAAAAAATAACCAAAGAGAGACCGAATACGATCAAAAGAGACACAAAATAACCCAATAAGAGACCAAATATGACCAAAAAGAGGCCAAAACGTCTACAAAGAGACATAAAATAACCAAAAAGAGACAGAATACGATCAAAAAGAGGCGCAATACGTCTATAAAGAGATGCAAAACAATGAAAAACAGACACAAAATAACCAAAAAGAGACAGAATACGACCAAAAAAAAGAGATACAAAGAGATGCAAAACAACCAAAAATGTCTCTTTGAATTTGTAGGATTATGTCTCATAATCCGTAAACTGACGTATGAGTGATATATAAGTTCCCCTTTAACGTAAACAAACATTTTTAATAAGGATCATTTAAATTTGTTTTTTAAAGATGTGTACTGACATTTTACAGCTGGTAAATAAACTTTCCAGTGCTCTCTGTGGACAAATGTAATCTTAAATTATGTCAGAGATATATATCTTTGGCATTTCTGGTCAGCCTCAATTTTCAAGATTCAGATTCAATTATGTGTTTGACTAAAATCCTAATCTAAATATAAATGCTGTGTAACACTGGTCTGGTATGAACTAACCACTATGAGCCATGATACATGTTTCATTTCATACAGGAGGTCAATACAAAGCTTCGTTGTTCAGTCCAGATAGTTCATAGTTCATAAATGTTTGTCCCTTGTCCTGCCGTGCCCTAAAGACAGCAGCTGTTGACAGCTGTTGGCTGTCCTCTGTTAGTACGATGGTCATGGATGACAGACCCACTCCCCAGTGAATGTGTGTCAGTGCCAAAGCATCCATCCGTCCGTCCATTAGTGAGCCTGTCGCCATTACCTACAGCACACTGACACGTGTCACTGCCTAATCCGTCTTGCACAGTCGAACACAGTCATCCTGGTAATTCGTCAAGTCAATTTTGGGTGTGTAGCCATTAGTTTTTACATGGCTTTCACACCGCTGATTGTGAAAGGCTGCCATGTTAAATTAACTGCTGTCCCTCCTCGCACATTGTGCTCGTCTCCATTGTCACAGTTCTCTCTGAAGAGAAGAGGCAAGGATGACTTTTTTTTCAAGCTGCTCTTTGTGATTTAACATTTTTTAAAGCCATAACAGCTGAATTATTCTCAAGACTTCAGTCAGTCTAAAGTGTAACGTTTGGTTTGCAGTGAAAGTACATTTAAGTAAAACGTGTAGTTTGATTTTACATTTGAAAGCCTGCTCATTTAGTTAGTTGCTTGGTGTTGAGTTTCGTTAAGGTAAAAATGGTTGTTTTTCCCGTTATGTGGGTGTGCATTATGAATATTTTGCTATACATGTTTAGCATGTCCTTATCTGGTGTTTGTTGCGATGTGCTCAACTGCCCCATACCGGGGACGCTCACGTATATATTATAACGCCAGCTCCCAGCAGCAGACCTACGCCTCCGCCATTTTGGACTGTAATCCAGCCCACTACCATAATGATGCTAGTTAAACGTCCGCCTACAAAGTGCCAAACAAAACTAAAACTAAATGATCTCTACTGTATTGTCATAATTTTAATGTCTCTACTGAAATAGCCTGTGTTGAACAACAAAATATTATAAATATTCATACTATTATAACTATTTACTTACTTATTTATTTAATTTTTTTGCCCGGTCGAACTCTTTGCCAAGAAAACAGAGCCATGAGGAGGTGCAGAAGTCTAATTATCTCTCAGAACACTTGAATTACAATATGCTGAAAGGTTATTATGATGCCAAAAATATACTGCCTACTGCCACTTTAATTTTACGATGATAAAACTGTTTTATATCTATGGCAGAGGACATACACGCGCCTCTAATGTTCCCTGTAGCAGTAACATTTAGGACTTTCTACACAACTCCTTATGCAGATTGTGCAGCAAGTGTGACTTCTGCTGTTGTGATGGGAACACGCAGGGTATTTTGGATATAAAACCTCTAATAAAGAGAGGCTGTTAAACCTTTGCAACAGCCTGCTGGGTCATTCATTGTTTGCACGATGGTTTAGGAGTGCACCTGGATCTATAAAACAGCCTCATTTTGCTCGGCTGTTATAAAACAATGCAGAGCAATCAGATGGCTGCCCAAACAATTTATTAGTTTAACAGCAGGAAGCAGACAGAGTGGGCTGAAGCGTGTTTCTTTATATAAATATAACTCACATGGTAATAATGTCTGAGAGACTCACTGCTGATTTTATTAATTCTCTTATGACTTGCCTGTGTAGTCTTCTTGATTTATTTTTTTAAGTTTCCAGATTTGTTCCTCCCCCTTGCTGTAGACTAGACACCCACTGCACAGCTGGAGAATCCATTAGTCTAGATCTGCATTTCATATTTAAATCAGCGCTGTCTGTTTGCATGGATGACTTCTTGACTGGAGCTTTATACGCCGCTAATACAGCTTGGACAATGATGCAGGAAGACGGCCTCTTTTCCATGATTTCCTCTCCAGCCTCAGGCAAAGCAAGCCACTGATTGTTATGCTGACCTTTCACTTAGTCTGGATGCTCTGTAGTCAAAGGCAAAGGCCGCCTCACGACTTAAATGAGGCCTCATACTGTCGAGTCAGTGAGCTCCAGCCTCCGCGGAGTCTTCCCTTCACTCTAGCTTGTTTTTAAAAAAACACACACAGACTCAAAATCAGCCTATAGTACACATCTGTCAGCTGTTTTCTGTATGTCAGACTCTTGGAATAGCCGACTACTAACCCTGCAGAAATGCAGCCATAGAAACCACAAACGGCAGTTCTTCTTCTTCCAGTTATGTGGATCGATTGGACTCAGTAGCTCTTTCTCTGACAGCGTGATGCCGGCTGTGACACATGGGTGTTGAGTGTCAGGTTAATTGGGATGAACTGTTAATTGATTTCTCAGGGATTAGTGTGGTCTATGTAGAAGCCGGTGGGTTTGCTTTTTAACGATGCGGATGCATTAGTCTGAGGAGACAGTCGTGGAATAAAAGAAACAGCATATAAAGACTTTAGTAGAGGCAGAGTTCAGGGTTAAACTCATATATTTCAATGTTAAACATCAGATACTATTTATGATTTTATCTCGTCAATATGTTCATGAATATGTTTATTATTGCTATTGTTTATTATTATTGTTGGTTGGTAGTATTAGCTACCATTGAGGACAACAAGGTCATGTCATCAGCATGAACGGATTATGATAAATGGGTCTGGGCAAAGAAATATAAATACCTACCTGGCAGCAAGTCACCCCCATATCACAAACAGAGAAGTGTTGCTTTTCCATCATTTCAATGGCACTTTGCAGGTTAACCATAATCCTAAATTTTTCAGCGAAATGTTGCTGCTGTTGTTTGAAAACTACACCTGAACTTCAGTATTTCCTTCATGGTGTAGATAAAGATAGTCTGTTTAAACCCTGCAGTCATCCATCTATGATCCTTGGTAATGTTTCTGGGAATAAAGAGGAGTTTACACTCTACGATTGCATATGCTTTACACATTCTGGGGTTTTTAAGGCTGATTCTGATATTTTTTTTAGACTAAATATTTTGAAATTTAGAGGCGACTAAAGTGATGTAGTATTCTCCACCACAATTACATGCCTGGCATTGTAGAGAAGACTTGAAATAACAATTAGGCCATGATGTAAGGCAATGCAATTTAACATATTATTAGGGTTGCATGATTTTGAAAGAAAAAAATCAAATTGCTATTATTTTAACTGCGATATGATTTGCGATATTAGACGGTCATTTTTACATAATTATTCTCATTTTCATTGATAAACATATTAAAATGATTATGGTGTGCTTTTTGCTGGGATCTATTCTGTACCAAACAAAGATGTTTACTTAAGTCTGTAGAATATGATGTGGACACGTAGGCCAGGACATCTCTGCAGCACCACAATATTTAATTTAAAATGATATTTTGACACACATTTTGCCTATAACTAATATTGCAATTTCTTCCTCATCCTGCGATTTGAAAATTATTTAAAATTTCAATTTTGATACATTTTCAATTAATAGTGCAGCCCTACCATATACATGGATTTACTTTTTGTTATAAAAGCATAAAAAAATACTTAACATCAGCAAAAAATATGAAGTATCAGCACCTCTCTTCTTCAAGTATATCAATATCTATTCTGGCCTTCAAAAATGAACACAGGGTGAGTCTTGATAGAAATAAAAAATTGGCCCTGCCTGTGATTTTCTGTGGTCTGAAACAGATCAGAGATCACTGAAGCGTGACTGACACCCCCTCCCTCCTCATCTCAGCTCTTCTTCTTTACTCTCATCTCTTCCTCTGTGGTGTGTTACGCTCTCGTTTTGCCCTTTTCTCCTTTTAGTTCACCTCCCGTGCGATCGATGCAGAGAACTGAACTAAACGAGGACTCGAGCTCGCTGGATCATTAGCCCAATCTTCTAACAGGCTGATTATACAGTGGCTCTCGTTGCGTTAATGCTCTCTATGATGTTTCAAAGCTGCAGCAGATACTGTTGGTGAACCTCTGTCTGTAAAAGACACGCCGACCCGGTTAATTGATTTCAGTCAATTATTGAGTGCAAAGTTCAAACGCCTCTGAGAAGATTCAGACCCATTTAGTCTGAATACATTTAGAGTGCATGTAATGTTTTCTAACCATATATTTTCTCTCCCGCAGGAGTCGACTTCAAAATGAAGACACTAGTAATAGATGGTATCAAAGTACGGATACAGATATGGTAAGATAGTGGCATGGGGCGCCGTGCTGGAAGGCCTCGTGCAGGAGATTAACAAAATGTTATTATATATTACACAACAGTGGTTCTGGTTGAAGGGATATTATTCATTTGTAAATATGTTTGCACTGTCATGATCATGTTCAGGGCTGTAGGTTAGCTACCTCTACCAACACTCAGGTCTTGACCTCTTTATATTTTTTCTGGAAGTTTTTGCAACCCGGAGTAATTTTAAATTCTACGATGACAAACTTGCACATTGATAGTGTTTTGTAAACTCATTCCAGTAGTTTTAGACTCTTGATTTTTAAGGACTTTCATGCAGGAGTCTGGAGTTTGTATTCTGTCACAGACCTCCTAATATTAGCTTTTATAAACTGGAGCCATGAGCTTTTCCTAAACTTAATTATAATGTATATTTAATCTCGTGAAGGGCTCATTGGCATGGGTGGAATATGGTCTCAAAAAAAGTATAAAATACAAGTCTCCTTCAAAAATAATCCCCTGTAGGGTTTGTGCAAAATTAGAATACCTTTATTTTACATGACAATAATTACTTAAAATGACTTGTATGTGATTACCACAAAGACCACGAAGCGCTTTATTATTATTATTATTATTATTATTATTATTATTACTTCAAATTTTCTATACATATCATGAAAATATCATCATTGTGAATTATTTTTGGCCACAATAATCGTGTAGTGAAAATCTGATATCGTAACAGCCCTATTAGAGAAAATCAAAATAATTAAGAATTTTAGGTGTCTGGTCAAATTTATTTTAGTATTTCTTTAAAAAGCCCTGGTCATGTTGTCATATTATAATCTCACAAATATATCTGTGCCTGTTCATGTTCATATATGCTTGTTGTCTTTGCAGGGACACTGCAGGCCAAGAAAGATACCAGACCATCACTAAGCAGTACTACAGACGAGCACAGGTAGTTCACCTCAACACTCCTCCATTCACGCTGCTGCTGCAGAGTCACTTTACACACATTAATGTAACATTATTACTACGAGGAAGCATAACAAAATGAAATCAAGTTTATCTCTGAAATTAAATTTGTTACAGCTACAACAATAATTCATGCCTCATTACTTGGCACCACTTCAGATGTTTTGATGAACCATTTAGTTGCTTTTAACCCTCTGAGACCCACAATAGACTGCTTTTTTGTCTTTTTTTGGAGGGTACAGGTGGTCTTTAGGGGGAGATAGCAGGTCAACAGTAGATGTCACATAGAAGTGGTGAACATCATCTGAAAGCTGGGAACCTGAAGATCAATTTGAGATGCAGCTCAGCACTGTGTGTCAAATTGTTCTAGTCATAAATCAGAAATAAACATGTATTAATTAATTTAAATAAATTGTGAAAGTGTATAAGGGCGTAGAACAATATGATAGAAGTATATGATGGTCATCCCCATGCTCTACCATGTCTCATAAGTTGTTGCAGCAATTTTTGGGTTTACACCATTTGTTACACAGATTTGGTGCTAAATTTAACAATTTTTACCACTCGAGAATTGATCAAAATTATCAATAATCCCTCCAAAATACCACATTAAGACACCAAGACCTTGAGGAACGCCATAGACAAAGCCATGCTGTGATTTGGTATAACATTTTTTTGAGATTTCTGCAAGAATTTCATTTTTCGGCGATTGGATGGCGAGCACTTCTGTTGTGGAAACTGCTCAGAAACCCCCTTACTGTCATCTAGCTAGGAAAGCCATCCATCCTCTGAATGCTCTAGGTCTCTAGTTTGTGGCTGTAAAGTTTCACGAGACTGTGATTATCCTAGAGGTCACCACAGGTCATTTTATACTGTGAAAATAACACATTTATACTGCATGGTTTTTGCCCAAAACTGCATGGGATTATCATAAAGTGAAAAAATGTAAATGAAGTAACAAAATGACCATGAAAGTTTTTCCTTGCCAAAATTTTGCCTAACTTTGGAGCGTTATTTAGCCTCCTTCCCGACAAGCTAGCATGACATGGTTGGTACCAATGTATTCCTTAGGTTTTCTAGTTTATATGATAACTGTACCTTCATTCTAGCTCTAAAACTAGCTGTGAACCTGCTACAGCCTCTGAAAGACGGTAAAGTCGGTCAGGATTGCGGGTCTCAGAGGGTTAAAGGGATCTCTCATGTTTCTACATGTAGCAGCCTTAAAACATCGCTAAAACATTGTGAAAAGATTTGATCTCACAGCAGTGGTATTGTAAGTGTGGAGGATGATGTAAGTAGCTCTCCATGGCCAAACACAACCACCACCACCACCACTCTGACATTGTTGTATATGAATTTAAAGAGGTTAAACTGGCTGAAATTGAATTATCTATTTACCAGAAACTGGCTATGAAATTGTGTCCCGTTCCTGTTCTGTGTTATAAAGGAAATCCAGCCAGTGGCTTAGTTACCATGCTAAATGAATTGTTGGTAGAGGCTGCCAACTTTCTAAGTAGTGGTCTGGTTTCTTTACAGGAATCATATTAATCTTTCTAAATGTATTGATTTTACCCCGCTGCTTTTAAGCATCAAGAAATCGAAATTGATTTTTGTTGAATATGCTTTAAAATGCACTGCTTCTCGTCTGTCTTTTTTAAAAATCCTTGAACGTCTCTCTCCAGGGAATCTTCCTGGTGTATGATATCACGAGTGAGCGATCCTTCCAGCACATCATGAAGTGGGCCAGTGATGTGGATGAGGTGAGTCACACACAGAGAGCGAGAGAGAGAGAGAGAGAGAGAGAGAGAGAGATCTGGGATTTAAGATCAACAGGGCCTTTTTTCCTCCGCATTGTAGAAAAGGGCAAAACCGACACAACTGCTTACTGTGCTGAGGCTTCAGGTTGACAAAGAACAGCTGCCTGACATGGTGTGATAAAATGCTTTGGCCTGACGGATACTGTTGTGTTGTGTTTATTATGTTCCAGCTTCATTTTCAAATACCTGTCATCATATTCTTAAATGTGTAGTCATGGATATTATACGGAGCAGATTTTTTCATCTTGCAGTCACATATTTCTATCAGCTCTGAGTCCTCATGAAGCCGTCTCGTCTGGCCTGCTTCCCCCTGTCATTTCCCAGATGATTTCATTCTATTAATTTAGTCATGATGGACCTAATTTCCTCTACCGGTCTGTTCGAATATACACTCTGTTGATCTTGGCACGCTTCCCGCTTGCTTTTTAATCTAGGTCTCATTTCCTGAGCGCTGTGTTTTCTCCCCTCTGTATTCTCTTGACATTTCAAATATCTCCCTATCTCATTAATTTTGTTTTTTTTATTCCTCTTCCTTATCTGTAAACACCTTCCTTTATATTCACATGATAAACCCCTGCAGTACGCTCCTGAGAAGGTCCGGAAGATCCTCGTAGGGAACAAGTCAGATGAGGTGGACAAGAGGCAGGTGGCCACAGAGCAAGGTACCAAGGTGAGTCCATCGCTGGCTCTGTGTTGTAACTATTACACTATGGATTATTAGACCTTTGGCAAGGTTTACAAATTAATGTTCTAATATTCATTATTATGATGCTGGTTTTCTTTGAGTTATATTAGTTCAGTGGTTCTAAACCTATTTTCCTTTAAGCACCCCCTGCACTAGAAAAGCCTGCAACTGTGCACAAATACAGGGTTTACGAAGTAGCAAAAAATATATAAATTTAAAATAGTTTTATATGCATTATCTGTTGTATAAATTATCCAGTACGTCTGTTTTCATGATTTCAGATATACGTCCAAATTAGTCTGAACCGAGTTTGGCTGAATAACAGATATAAAAAGAAGTAGCCGTCCTATGCTGTTTTCCAGCATGTTTGTGACGTCAAACGTGACACACCAGAATAAAAACAGAAAGGCATACTCATCTACTGACAAAGGAGTCTATCGCCTTTTTTTAGGGGGTTTTCTTGCGTTACAAAAATACCTGCATATACATGCTAATTTTGGTGGGAAAAGGGTATTAGCTTAGCTTATCTTAGCATAAAGACTGGAAGCAGGAGGAAACAGCTAGCTCTGTCTAAAGTTCAATGATGCTGTCTGTCACCTCTAACGTCGAATTCACACCAGGCAGCGGCAAAGTGCGGCTCGCCTCAATAATAAAAATTTTCTGCGTTCAGGAGGTGTGTTCATGTGCTTCAGGCGGGAAGAAATTCTTTGTATCATAGGTCAACATGTCACAGAATCTGTTAACTGATTGGCTGCAGGTCCTCTCTGGCCACACTTCGCCGCTAAAATCTAACTTTTCCCAATTTTTGTTTGGCTGCTCTTCGCTGCAGTTTTTCATAGACATTGCACAGCAGCTTGCGAAAGGACATACTTAGCCGCTGCTCTGATGTGATTTCGGTGTTAAGCTCACTATTTAACACGTTCTATCTTGTTTGTTTAATCTGCAAATGTCCATCTGTGTCCATCATTGCCTGGCAACCTCACTGTAAATACATAATTTCGATAAGTCACTGCTCCTGGCTGTTGTTCCAGATACAACATGTTAATTGGTGAGCTTTAGAGGTATTGTCAGGCTTATTTTTATTTATTTTATTTATTTCCCAAGATGTTGAACTGTCCCTTTACAGAGGCATTTACCCCGGGTTCCACAAAAGCTTGTAATCATTGGATTCATTTTCAGTTCTCTAAGGAAATAATGCTCAGATTTCAGCTAAACTTCTTCCTTCTTGGTTTCGGGTTCTGGTACAAACTTTGCCTCCAAGTTCACCAAAAGGCTGGACCCTTTGGGCTTGATACTTGTATAGAAACCTGCGGCGTGGATTCAGTCTGGCATTTGTGTCTGCTCTGAAGGCCCTGACGCACTAAGCCAACATCAGACAAAGACTGACTAATGCTTCACCTCCTGTTGCTTCACATTTTCCATTAAAAGCGGACAGGCAGCAGATCATACTGCTCCTGTGTGGAAGGAAATAACGAGTCAGTTGTCTGAGCTCCTAATTCTAAAAGACCAAAACAGAAAGTTTTTTTTTTTTTTCTACAAAGTAAAATGTGTCCGTGTTATCTGTCTTGCAGCTGGCCAAGGCTTATGGAATGGACTTCTTTGAGACAAGTGCCTTCACCAACCAAAACATAACAGAGGTGAGGTCTGAACTCATGACATTTTATGACCACGTACAGAGTATTAATACAATCAAAGCATGCATGATTATATAATGGGAGGAAATTACTTGATTAGATCAGATTGGACTTCATTGCTCTGAGAGAATGAAATTAAAGGACTGAGGCCTCAGTGGGAACTGAACTCACGACCCCACGACTAGACCAGTGCTTGAACCACATGGGTCTGAAATAAAGTCATAATCATGCATTAGTATATGATTTGTACTATTATAAAGTGTTACCAAGAAAACCAGTCTAACGCTACAGCAACCAACCACACAAGAGTGTGCATCAGCATCATGATTAGCATGTGTTACATGTATCATTGGGACACATTTACATACTTTTTTTAATTATCTGGACTGGGACAAACTAGTAAAACCGCAATTTTCCTAACGACGGGTAAACCAGAGAAGTCAACCTGCTCCGGAATAGTTAACGTTTGCTTGTTGACGTTGGGTAGCTAGCTAACGTTATGTTTAGAGAACTATGTAACGTTGGCCTTGCAAATATTGCGATTATATGAGGTGGTGACATTCACGTGAACATTTATGCAATCAAACTGAACACAGACCGTTTCATAAGACTCAAATTGAATTACATTTTTACCTTACCTCCCGAAAACCACGGTGAAAATAGCGACAAAAGTCAGCGAAGAAAGTTCAAAACATGTAAAAAGATAGACCTCGCCATTTTATTGGCGTTTAGAAAGATGGATCACGCATTGTGGTTGGCTGTCAAATTATGGACTCCTTCGGAGCATGATTGGCCGTCAAATTATGGACTTCAACATTTGATTTGCTTGAGGACTATGGTCGTCGGGAACCGACATGAGGCCCTACTGTGACAAATGATCTTATGTTATCTCTCGTCTTATCCTGTGGCTGTGTTTCCCTCCAAGACTTTCACACGACTGGCTGAACAGGTGCTGGCAGCCAATAAAAAGGACCTGGATCTTCTCCGGATGTCCACTAATGACGAGATTAATCTTGCTGCTCTGGAGGAAGAAGAAGGACTCTGTGACAGTGTGGCAGGCGATCAAGGCAAAGGCTGCTGGTGTTAAAAAGAAACTATTCAAGTTAGTGTTACTGTTATCGCCAGACACTCTGCACACTCTGGGCAAAATGTGTCCCCCTTTTGTCGAAAAACAAAGAGGAACATCGAGCTGCGACTTTTAAAACCAGCTATGTTCCTCTGTTTCACATGAGCAACGCCAAAAAATGCTAACGAGCCGTTTGAGAGCAGTTTCAAGGACAAAGGTGGAAACATTTTGCCGCTCTGTGCCAAGTGTTTGGTGAACGGAAGGTCCAAAATGTCAAGGTTTCCCTCGGTGGGGCCGAATGTTCATTGTCTAAAAAGCACTGTTTCCTGCTCCGTTCAGTGTGTCTTTGAAATGCAAATCCCCGTCCGCTACAAATTCTGCGATTGACGTACATTTGAAAAGACTTAAAACTTCCAGGAGAGCTGGAGACGAAGATTTTATCATGTTTTTCTTACAAAATTTGTACAGTGTCTTGATGTAGAGGAAAGACTTGGGATTGTCCACCACTGACTTGAAACTTTTTCTCAATGTTGTATTTCACATTATTTTTCCAAGCGCTGTCTCAGATATTGATCATGGGGCTGGCTGCCTTGCAAATCAACAATGTTGATTGATTACATCTAGCCTTCATCCACTCCTTTAGTGTTTTCCTTTATGTGGGTATTAGCACTCCTGCACCCATAGCCTTTCTACCAGGGGTCAGCAACCTGCGGCCATACTTGCCAACCCTCCCAATTTTCCCGCGGTTTCCTCCTTGGGTCACAATTCTCCCGCATTTCTCTGGCAGTTTTTCACACCTTTTTTCCTTTTCGTTATCTCAACATGTTTCTGGCACTGTACAGCGTGTATAATCCCTACTGTTTCCACCTGGACAACAATACAGCCACACCAAATGTCGTTTCCCGGCAGCGGAGAGCTGCTTGCGACTCAGAGGCATGATTTGAGCCGTCGTGGCGCTGACGGGTTTCAGAGTGCAGTGGTGCCGTTGTTGCGTTGTGTCCTTCAGTGAGTGAGAGACGGAGAGAAATACTCAAGCAGGGTCAAAAAATAATGAATGAATAAAAACTGATGAATATTATTTATGCCAGAGATTCACAGAATTCACACAAATTATTCAGTTTTCTTTTCCTGAATGAAAAGTAAAATTATAAATAGGCCTATTTAACAAAAAAATGTTGCATTGTACTTATTATTTTGGTATTTTCATTCTTTAAAAGTCACCAGAATGCAGGAAACCCCCGCTTTTGTTTTGAAATCCTCTCTATTTTTGAGGTCTCAAGGTTGGCAAGTATGCCTGCAGCTCTTTAGCCCCTCTCCAGTAACTCCCTGTTTGAAACCAATTATATGGAAATTAATAACTATAACATTAATAATAATTTTAACATATTCATTGTCATTTATCATTGCTGTAGGCCAAAAGTGATTCTTACATTCTCCAGTTGCAAAACATTTCAGTCAAATATATTGTGCGTCATAGCCTACGTACGGCCGAGCGCCTTATCCTCTAATTTTGCCAAAACTCAATACAGTGCTCCAGGGATGACGTATATTTGTATATTTTTATTTATTTTATTTTATTTGGCCTTTTGATAGTAAAGGTTGCTGACCCCTGCTTTCTACCATTGAATGCATTAGATGTAGTGTGAGAATTTGACCACAAGAGGGTGCTACATGCTTTGTGAAAACAGCACAAACGCTGGAGAGGTGTTACAGTAAATGATGCTACTTCTCTGTCTTGTATGTATGTGTTTTCGGTTGTAATTGCACTTGCAATGACTACCTTTAATGCGACGAAAGGATTCTAAATATATGCAGCAATTTAATTATTTTCTTTTTGTTGTTTTTCATGCAAATATTGGCTACAGCAGAAGCTTGTAATATCATCCATGTCAGACCACACATCAAGTGCACCAGTATAAGTCGTTAACTGAGGGAAACATTTGAGAGCAACATTTAAATTTCCCTGTAGCAAAACTGAAGATATTTTTCATTTTATAGTCTTTGTTTATTATAGAAAATATCATATAGTACCGATGGTTTGATAACTGCCCGTTGCATTGTACATACCTGGTTTTTCAAAGTAGAATCATGACGAGGATACGCCATTAATTTAATGTATTATTACCATTAGAGGGCTGTATAAATGAGTCCACAGTGATATTCTAGATGGTCTGAAATATTCCCTCTGTAAAGATAATAATGTCTCGGTCATTCTGTCTGTTTTGTACAGAGTCCAGTGATTTCTTTTCCCCCCTTCAGACTTAAAAAGGGACAAGCGAGAGTTTTGCATGCGGCCCACTCTTCTTTCCTTTCTTTTATTGCAACTTCAGTGAAGTTAATAATCAACTGACCGTAACACAAGCATAGCATTTGACCAGAGTTGCCTGTTTAAACAGAATGACCATCATCGAACGACGAACTTTGGCTACTTTTTTTTTTGCAACTTTACTAAATGCTACTCAAAACAGCTGTTAATCTGTGCACTGTGTGAAATGGCAGTATGTTGTACTGAATGATGTTCTGGACTAAGCTCTAGATACACGATGTATCTGTGTTGTTTTCAAGAACTACTTTTCTTTTTTTTTCCTTTTAGACTACTTTGACTCGTATTTGTGGAAATATATTACATGCAACATGTGAAATGCAACATGTTATTCTTGGAGAAAAGATGTCAGATGTTTATGAGTAAATACTTGCAGATATATGACTCAGTGTGTGTTCTTGGTTATGTTAAGACCCGGGAATCCCTCGAGACGGAGATAGAGTACTGTATACTGTAGTACATACTGTAGCACTGTGGTGGAGTAATGAGTACTGAATGTCCCTGAATACCAGGAGAAGACAGTAGACTGCATATCCTCCACATTTATACATTAATATTGTATAATATACAAATTAAATACAATAAAATAAGTGATTAATAAAATAATAAAATACAATCAAATTATACAAATTAAATACAATCAAATAAATGATTAGAAAAATACAATCAAATTATACAAATTAAATACAATCAAATAAGTGATTCATAAAATAACAATAAAATTGAATAAAATTCTACAAATGAAATACAATATAATAAGTGATTAATAAAATAATAAAATAGAATAAAGTTATACAAATTAAATACAATAAAATTATACAAATTAAATACAATAAAATAGAATACAATTATACATATTTTGTACAATAAAATAAGTGATCAATAAAATAACAATAAATTAGAATCAAATTATACAAATTATATACAAAAAATAAGTGATTAATAAAATAACAATAACATTATACAAATTAAATACAATAAAATAGAATAAAATTATACAAATTAAATACAATAAAATAGAATTAAATTATACAAATTGTGTACAATCAAATAAGTGATCAATAAAGTAACAATAAAATAGAATAAAGTTATACAAATTAAATACAATAAAATAGAATACAATTATACAAATTAAATACAATAAAATTATAAAAATGTTGTACAATAAAATAAGTGATCAATAAAATAGAATACAATTATACAAATTAAATAAAATGAAATAAGTGATTAATAAAATAACAATAAAATTATACAACTTAAATACTGTGAAATAAGTGAATAAAATAATAACCGTTCTTAATCAAAGGCCAGACCTCTTGTTCATTGTTTTTTTTTTAACTCGATCAAAGGGTCACACAATTGTCTTTGATAATCTTTTAAGCAATGCCAGTGCATAATAAAGATTTAACAAACAATTCTTCATTTGGGACAGACACACCTCCAAAATTGATTAGAACAATACATTTTCATCAGATCATATCACCCAATCTTATGGATAAATATCATCATATGTCAGCTGTATGCCAAATCACAAACTTTTGTTACTTCCTAATTTGACCACTAGATGACATTATTAACTCTGTTTTCTTTTTGGTTTGTCAGAGAGTGTAAGGCACCTAAAATGTGTCAAGTTATTAGTCAGAAGGGTTACACAGGAAATATTTACAACAAAAAAACAAACACATAGAATCATGTAATTTTCATCTGGTGGTCACAATAGTCTAAAGTCCACTCTATTCGTAAACCCCTTTAAAGCCTGACATTTCATAGTAAAACCATAGTAATGTAAATGTGTCATTAGTCGTCAGCGATGGGGTTTTCTCACTGAGAATTACCGAAAAAAAAGCTGCAAAGCTTTTGTTCGTCACCTCATCTGAGTTATTAACGTTGTGAACTCATTAAAATCTCTCTGGGTGGAATTAGCATAATGATGAATATGCATGCAGAACTGTTGTCTGGTTGACAGATACGACAGCTCAGTATCTATCACACGGCTGAGTGACACACGGACACACGTACAGAATAACAAGTCAACTAGCACACTGACACATAGCACCCACGCACACACATACACACACACACACACACACACACACACACACACACACACACACACACAGATATATGTACACAAGGAGGGAGCTCTCAGTGTTGTTGTTGTTGTGAGCAGAAACCCATCATCATCCTCATCATCATCATTTTCTGCAACACAATCCCCCACCACATTACTCCAGGTCTTGCAGCTGTCTGACATTCGGCCATATGGTGTGTGTGTGTGTGTGTGTGTGTGTATCTGTGTGTGTGTATGTGAGTGTGTGTAATGACTGAATGTTTGAGAGTCGGGGTGATAAAACTGTATCTGTGCGTGGGAAAGTGAGAGAGAAGAAGAGAGACAGACAGACTCTCTGATAAGAACAGGTAGAGAATACAGAGAGGACAGTTCATTCATGGACACACATGAGAGCGAGCTGGATTCCCTCGACCTTAAACACCTTACGAGCTCTGATTTGTACAGTTCTGTCAACATGAAGGACCTCTGGCCAGCTGGCTACGGTTGATTAAATGCGACTGTAAATCAATTTTGATAAAGTAGCCTAAAGTGTTGAGAGACAAATGATTATTGTTTTTCAGACTGACCGGTTACTTTAACACAATAATCAATTAAACATTCATTGCAAGCACTTTTTTAAAGATTATTTTGGGCATTTTTGCCTTTATTTGACAGATGACAGAGTAGAAATGAGATATATGTAGAGAGGGGGGGGGGGGGG
>CAKALU010044245.1:0-15753 GCA_916700995.1 Hozukius guyotensis | reverse complement strand
GACCCGGTATGGTCTAGACGAGAACCCGCAAGTTGGGGAAACTCTTGCGAGATGGTTAAGGTTAGGCATTGACCTCGAATAGTTAAGGTTAGGATAAGTCTTCGGGCTGCATGTCTCACGAGAGTTTTTGCAGATCTTAGATCAGATTTCACAATTTGCGGGTTACCTTCTAGACACGACCATATGACATGGAACAAAGGTCCCAAGGTTGGAATCAAACCCAGGATGTTGCCGTTATGGCACGTGCCGTACCAAGATGCTCCAATTGCAAGCACATTTAAAGGCAGGGTTGGTAAAGATTAGTTGAAATTCTCATTACATCTCGACAGCAATCAATAAATCAAATGCTCTGACCAAAAAAAATAAAAAAAATCCAGTATCTTTCAAATTATTACATTCGGCGTGAATGTAAAGGCCCAGACGCACCGACCTGACATCAAAGAACTAGCAGCGACGAAGGCCACCAGTTGCGTCGCCTCACATCGCCTTTGTTTTGGCCAAAAAGTTGCCCTTGAACACGCCGCAAAGACTACAGCCAACGGCCAACTACCAAGTACGTTCTACGCCTGTTGGGGGAGTGGCTTTGGAGGGAGACCTGAAGCGACGGACTGTCAGTGTTGCTGACTTAGTAACTTTCTCACTAGATGAGGGACTTGTGGAGCTAGTGCTGCTACTTTCATTGGAAAAGAGTTGGCCACACTGGGCTTGTTTTTTAAAATCTAGTGTACTCTTGCTTTTCTCAAGATCACGACCCTACCTTTAAATGACACAAGCAATCACATTTAGAGTCCCAGTAAAGTGTTCCCAGTCACTATCACCCACGAGATGACGACTTCATGCGAAGGCCACCAGAGTCCCTCTCCACACTCCCACTCCTAATCCTGAAATACCTGCCCGGCAGCTTTAATTAACTGCTGCAGCACACTGCCAAACCAGACCCAGACACCCCCCCTCTCCACTTCCCAGTGTCCTCGCCAATGCCTCCCTTCCAAATGGAGCTGTAGCTTTATGTTCACAGCGAGCCAGAAAATCAGAGGAGAAAATAGACTCCAAATCACACATTCAGATGTAGCAGTGTAGGTGGAAGGTTTCTTGTACAGCCAGATCTAACATTGAATCATTTTGTCCTCCATCTTCTCATGCCACCTGCGGTTGCACTGTGCTTTTTAAAGCTACCTGTGTTCTCGAGAACCACCTCCATGTATCCTCCTTAACAATATCTAAAAAACAAACTGAGTGGGAAGGGGTTGTCTGCTGCAGAAACATCTCCAATTCCACAAAAACATAACAGCAACAGAGGCAATCTGCCTCATTTACATGTTGTCATCAATGCATAAAGTGTCATTTTGCAGTTTATATTCAGTGATTTCACTTAGTGATGCTGGGACTAGTGGATTGATGGTATAAATGATGTAGCTACTGTTATGTTACTCTGAAAATAATACATGTTGCATAGTTATATTTTCACTATTTAACACAAACAGCAACTTTACAGAGCGTTTTAGCACCTTTCAGCTGATAATTTTATTTTTCCAGCCTGCAACTATATTGTTACCAGCCGCGACAGCGACGCTGCTATTGTTTTCACCTTGTGAGTCTGTGTGTGTGTCATCATGGCAAAATGTGATCCTGGAGACACCTACTATAGCAGGAACTACCACAGAAGCGGTTTTGAGTACTTGTGCCAGGTGTTTGTGTTGCTGCCTTCAAATGTGGTCGTGTTCACCGTGTTCACGAGAAGAGTCCATGTGAACGCCCCCCTCTTGTGGTCTTCACAACCTCGTAAGTGGAAAGTTTCTGAAAGCTGCAATTTCACGAGTTGTGACGTGTTTCTGTCAGAAATGGCGGAGGCCATGGAAGTTCATTTTTCAGTGCAAAAGTCCTGCATCGCGTTACCTGCTTGCTAGCTTATTAAATTGTTAGCCTCTGTGGTGGCTGGTGTGATCCCATTGTGAGATGGTCTGTAGTTTTGGTTCTGTTTATCTTTTCTTCCTTGTTTCCAGATGCAGCAGACAGCTCTGTACCCACTGTACGCTAACTTTCCAGAGACAAATAGTTGACAAAGTTAGCGACAAGCTGAACATAGTTGAGCATCTAGTAGCTTGCCGGGGAAGTGGGTAAAGTGGGTCGTCCTTTAACCACAAGATTGGCTGTTCGAACCCCGGTTCCAACTGTTCGCATGTCTAAGTGTCCTTGAGCGAGACACTGAAACCCAAGTTGCTCCCCGGCACTTTATAGCAGCCCAATACTCTTAATTACTTAGTGTGGGTTAAATGAAGAGGTCAAATTGAATGAATAAATGAATACCAATGATGCTCCGTCTCCTGGATGAGTAAAGGTAACTGTTTGCTCACATTTTTGGCATATTGCAAACTTTATATGGTGATAATGTGCCAATGCACAAAGGCGTCATATTGATAGTTAATATTGCTTTAAACATCAATCACATGATACATTTTCTCCCTTTGGTTTTTCCACTGCAGCCCAAAATAAATCTTTGCCACTTGATGTTGGTAATAACACAGGTAGCGAACAGTTTCTCTTTCCAGGGTTCATGCAGTTATTATTTCTGCCCATACTGTATGCACTTCCTCCCACCTTTGTATGCACAAGAAACACACCTGACTGCTCTGATTGCATCACATAACAGGTAACATGTTTTCACGTGGAACTGTGTGGGTTTTATGCATTAAAAGAACATAAACAAGAAGTCATTAAAGCTGCTCTAATCAATATTTTAAAGGGATCAGCTGGCTGTGAATGTGTAATGTGAAGGAGGTCGCTCGTAGTAATGAACCCTCTCAGCTCTGCAGTTCCTCTTTGCTCTAAAGAGCTTCTGAGCATCCTCTAAATCATTGTTTTGGTTTCATAGCCTTTTGAACATCTACTAATGAAGACCATGTCCTATGATTAAAAGCTCCAGATATTCTACTTGAGCTGTGAGATAGTCTTGTCGAAAAGCGACCCTGTTTGCATGAGTCAAGCGTGTATTCGTCTATTTTTAATCAGCCAAGGAAGACACAGCGCTCGTCGGAAGCATGGTGAAATGTGTTTTTGTTGGTGAATCACTGCATCAGCAACTTGCCTCACAGATCAAGCTTTAATCCGGCCTCCTTCCTTTCAATCGCGTTAGAAACACTGAGCATGTGCGTGTTCATGCATTTGAATGCAGTATGTATGAGGGGGGGTAGGGGGATTTCTGTTTGACACTTCCTTTCTGCTTGTGCTATCAACACAGAGGCTGGAGCCGGGCCCCGAGCAGCAGGGGGGTGAACATACACTGAATGCATACACGTATACATGCAAGAGATTGGTGGAGAATCTGACTTGGATGGCACCTTTTTCATTCTAATATCTATTTTTTTTCAACCTCGGCCCCCAAATCCCATCAGAGCGTGTCCGTATCCTGGCCAACCATTGGCTCTCCTCTTCCCACGCCCCCCCAAACCCCCTCCCATGAAGTTGGAAATCAAAAACATAACAACTCCAATGTCTCCTCAGGACAACCAACGTTATTTCTGGTGAGGAAATGTTCGGCGTTTGTGTGCACGTGTGGCGGGGGCGGCTGGTGCAATTGGGAGGTGGCAGAGGAGGAGTGTGTGTACATATATATACAGATAGGTGTGTGTGTGTGTACGTGCCCTTATGTGCGTGCTTGAACGGGGTCCAACTCCAATGCACTTGTTCTTCTGCAGCAGGGTGCTGTGATGTCATCCTCCCACCTCTCCACTGTGTTTTCACACCAGCGTGAGTCACACTGCTCCAGCTCTCTTCGTGGGGAGGTGTGTGTGTGTGTGCAATGGGGGGTATTTTGAACTTGAATTCTGTCAATGCCTCTGCCTTTTCAAACATGTCTTAAAAGAGTTCTCAGCAAGTTCCTGCACTCTACAAAAGGAGGTTGGGATCAGAGTGCAGCGCAGCTTTTTGACAGGCAGCTCGGATGTTAAAACCACCTGCCTCTTTGCAGAGACGGAGAACAATATATATATATACTATATATTCATCTCCAGCAGTGCACTTTTCTTTAATATATAAGTGTCTTAATAAGTATATCTTGGTGGGGTTTGGAGCATGCACAATGATAACACACATTCCCATAACAAAAGTGGCAATAAAGGTGCAAGAGGAGAGGAAAGTTTGTCTCTCTCTATGTCGCTAACTTTCATTCAATAGAGTCAAAATGCTTCTGGCACGCAGTTGAAGCTGCACCCGTAAAATATATACGCACGGTAAATAATTGATGATTTACGAGTCCTTAGTTTTGTCTTTGCTATGTTTGTTTTGGCAACTGGCATTCAACGTGGTGGACGAGACTTTAAGGCGTGTTCAAATAAAGCTGGTTGCGTAAGGCTTGTGATGAAGTGGTTTATTTGTCTACTCTAGCTCTAACTGAGTCAAACCAAGTACGTCTGAGCCATAATATGCCTCGGGGCTTCACACTCCAATACGGGCACTGGTAAGACTAAAACATCCATAGTTGTTATGACAATATGCCACCTATAAACCTATCATCTGCCCCTTCTCTAAAGTCGTGTTCAAGGTCATAGTGTCAACATGATTAACACGATCAATTAACTTTTCATCTAGAGCCATAATCAGATCAAATCTTTAATTTGTCCAATACTTTTAGTTTATGTTTATGACAAAATACCCGCAAAAAGAATGACATTTCCATCAGCCTCAGCTGTACTTTGTGTGTGGTGCTAATTAGCATGTGTTAGCATGCTAACGCTCTAAACTGAGATGGTGTATGCAACATGTTCTCCTCCCAACTCATCACATACTGACGCTTTGTCAGGACACCTTGTCGTCACTTTCTAACGCACTGGGTAGCCCAGCGCGTCAAACTATTACACTTAGGTTTAGGCAATAAAACCACTTAGGTTTAGGAAAAACATCATGGTTTGGCTCAAAATTATTGTTTGTATAGTGAAAATGAAACTTAATGTTGTGAACACAACGACAAACAACACATTGTTAGTTTCACGGGGGACATGAACTGCGGTCTACTGGATGAAAGCCCGGGGTTTGTTCCACTAAACCTCCTACCCACTCTGTTTTTTTGCTCTTAAAACTATGTCACGACACTCCCCGACCACTTTCTCTGAGTGTTTAATATTGATGCGGATGGGTTTACATTATAGTTACTCGAAAGCCCTGAGCGTAAAGGGTGCCATGTGCGGCGGCATCACACACCGAGGGGCGTGACAAAGCGTTGGTATTTGATGCCCTTGGAATGAGGAACAGGCTGGTGGTTGGGAGTTTGGTAGCATGCTGAAGTTAGCATTTAGCTCAAAGACCTAAGTACAGCCTCATAGATCTGCTAGCTAGCTGCCGACTCTTGTTTTGCTGTTATGTGTGTTTCTTTTTCATGTGCAACCTTTGCATTTGATGATCATATCTTTGAGGCATGCATAGGGCATGTCTTATCTCAGCCCTTACATCTTGTCTTTGCCAAGATGTAAGGGCTGAGATAAAGATTGAAAAAGGTTATCCATCTCTGAGCATTTACTCTTTCATTTTAAAGGTGCAGTGTGTAGGATTTGGCGGCATCTAGTGGTGATGTTGCAGATTGCAATCAACTGAAACTTCTCCCGTGTGCCAAGCGTGTAGGAGAACTTCGGTGGCTGGTGTGAAAACGTGAATGACCCTATCTAGAGCCAGTGTTTGGTTTGTCCGTTTACCGTTTCTCTAACAATTCTTATTTTCAGGTGATTATACACTAAAGAAAACATTAATATTATATTCCATTTCTGCCAATAGATCCCCCTAAATGCTACACACTGTTCCTTTAAGTAGTGATCGGACTGAACATCACCAGTTGCTGTTCTCCTCCTGTCTGCCACTCAGCCTATAGTGAATAAACGCCACCAGTTTACTCTCACAATAACAATGTGGAACAAAACACTAATTGCCCACACACTCCAATCAAGACACTGTGGTCTCCACTTATGAAAAACAAGCGCATCAAATTCTGTCTATTTTAAGAGCGCACTGTCTGCATAATGGCCCTTAGTAAAGGGGACAAAAGAGCCAGTGTATGTGAAAACAACTTGTCGCCTTTCTTCATGTCAATCTCTATTAGTGTAGGAGCGTCGCTTGAGTGGAACTTTGTGAATGGGGCCCATTCTTCTCATTTCTCCGCTTCCAGGGGCAACAGAGCAGGAATTCCTCCGCTCTCCCTCTCTGGGTTACAGCGGTCATGTATCCTGTAGGTGGTCGCCCCATGTCTGACTTCACTACTTGACATCTTAATATATCTCAGACGGAGCGTAATAGTCGGCCGCTGCAGAGTCACCATCAGATATGACGGCGTAACGTTTGATGCTGTGATGTAAAGGGCATGCTGTAAAAAGAAGAGGGGTCAAAGACGGAGCTTCAAAAACAGCCTCCCTCATTAAGATGTCTTCTTTCCCCACAGATCAGTCTATCATACCACCAAGAGAGAACATGAAAGATAATAGTGGAGGTAAAGGCCAAGATGCCACAAGTGCAAAGAGAGGCGATATAACTCATGAAATTAACGGCCTCCATTACTCACCAGTAGGAACTGCAACATTATCTTTGGTTTTGTACCGATTCTATACTAAAAACTAAATCTAAGCAGGTTTTGAGTATGTAATGTGTCCATATTGGAAAAGTATATTCGAGTAAAAGTGTTTGTGTGGTGTTGACGTACCATGTTGCCCCACAATGCAATGCACAAAGGAAATGGAGGAGATACTCACAGTTGCAAAACATTCAAAACACGTTGGTGAAGCTCCAGGAAGATTTTGGAAAACCAAACAGACATAAACAAGTATTAAATCTTTGGAGAAGCATTTAGCTTTCTCTTTATTAATGTTTCATAGTTGTCCATCAGATATTGCATCATTTCCTGTACAAAACAAAAGTACTGATGTTTTTTTTGTACACTGATGGCCAAAACTGTATATTAGGACAATTAGTAGTAACAAACAGTGCATACAATTAGTGTGTAGTATGGAATTGGGACACAGTAATTGTTTTATTGTATATTAACAAAACAAACATGATACTAATACATAATTAATATACAGTATGGAAATGGGACACAGTTTTTGTCTTGATAAGACCTGTGTCCCAATTCCAAGCCACATACAAATTGTAACCATGTTTTGTTCATGCAGTACTGTATATTTACACTTAAAAAGGGACTTTTGAATGGGCACTATTGTCCCATAATGCAATGCACAATGGAAAATGGAGGCTATTTCATTTTATTGTTAAGTTTTTAAATATGTATTGAGGGGTTGATTTCCAAAGTTGTATCTTTTATCATTTCCCGATAGTCAAAAACAGTAAAGGAAAATTTCTTTGTTGTGCACAAACCGCCAAAAAAGTATAAGGAGGCTTTCACAGCAGGAACCCAGTCCAGCATCAGAGTAACCTTGATCCCAAAATCCAGTTTGGCATTACCATAATATTTTCTTTTGCACTCGGCGACTCACGTTACCGCAGCCTTGGAAAGGGAGGAGTGAGCGGAGGGGTACTCAGTTGGTTGCAATCTGCAACCACACCACTAGATGCCACCAAATCCTACACACTGTACCTTTAAAGATTAGTAATATATTTAATACTGTATGTACTAATATATATTAGTTGCTATGGTTTTTGCCCTTAACAGTCTTGCGATTTCAGTTTTACACTCGGGGGAAAATGAGCTGGAAAGTGAGTTTTGAGAGGAAGAAATGTCAGCAGCAGGTAAAGTGTCTGTTGCATCATTGGCTCACACACAGAGACGTTCCTCTGCATCAGAAATCAGTATTTTGAGTATTTGAGCCCCTGCTCTGCACAGGGGTTTTTCTTATGAATGGTGGATCAATGTGCCATTCATGTTAAGAAAGATCCTTTTCCATTGTCCTCATAAATAAAAACGATTAAAGACACAGGACACTTCTCGGGCAGTATAAACCTCATAATCCCGCCACTAGATGAATAATGTGTTGTGAAGTAAAGTTTCACTGTCGTTTATCGTTGGTGATGTGTCTTCTCTTTAATCCATACTGAATTGAATTCTGTGGCTAACTCAATTAGACTACTTGAGCTAATCCTGGGGGAGCAGTTTTTCACCGGAGAACAATACAAACCGCCCACACAAATATCCGCCCCATGACAGAATGGGGTGGGTGGTGTTAGGACCCACAGAGCTACAGGAAAAGAGAGGTCTTAATGACGGTAATCTCTTTCCCTTTGTCTTTATTAGATTGTTATGTAATCCTGGATGACATTTTAGAATAATGGATGCAAAGATGGAAAGTGGAAATGAAAGGTAAATGAAGATGAGAACATGAAGTACCGTCACTGGGCGCAGAATGAATAATTATAGAGAAGAAAAAGACTTTGCAGACGGAGAATACAGATATCAAGGTTGTTACTATTCACAGGTGACTATGTAGGAGACAGAGATGAATTCCTGCGACTCCCATACTATTCACCCACTCCTTATGTAGGTACCTGCCGAGCTGCTTTAATTAGGCCAGTGTTCTTTCTCTTATCTAATTAAAATTTAATGCTGAAGTAATTAATGTATGGGAGGAAAGAAAGCAGGTGGAATTTTCAATGCTGAGCTTTACAGCATTGAGGTTATAATCAGTTTTCACATACAATGCGTCATCGTTCCTGTCTGTCCCTAACTGATTCATATCATTTAGACTTTTAAATTAGCAGTTTGTGACATTTAATGTCCGGTGGGTCTTTCAATAATCCTCAGGCACATAGTGTAGGAGAATGTGATGTGTTTTATTATTTATGCCACGATGCAGCTGTTTGTTTGATGGCATAAACAACCACAACAACGGTACATCGGTAAACATTACATTACTCTGAACAGGTTTTAATAAAGGAGTCTCACTGGTTGTGATCTCAGGGATGCTCGGAGGCCATCATCACAGATCAAAAAGTAAGTGTGGTCGTTTTGTGTCTCTTTGTAGATGTTTTGCATCTCTTTGTGGATGTTTTGCATCCCTTCGTGATCTTTTTATGTCTCTTTTTGTTGGTTTTGTATCTCTTTGTAGTCATTTTGCGCCTATGTTTGGTCGTATTGTGTCTCTTTTTGGTTAATTTGTGTCTCTTATTGGTCATTTTGTGTCTCTTTGTGGATGTTTTTGCGTCTCTTTGTGGTCGTATTCTGTCTCTTTTCGGTCATTTTGCAACTCTTTGTAGATGTTTTGCGTCTCTTTGTGGTCGTATTCTGTCTCTTTTCTGGTTATTTTGTGTCTAGTTTTGGTCATTTTGCGTCTCTGTGGTAGCTTTGCATCGCTCTGTGGTTATGTTCTGTCTCTTTTTGATTATTTTGTGTCTTGATTTGGTCATTTCATGTCACTGTGGTTGCTTTGTGTCTCTTTGTGGTTGTATTCTGTCTCCTTTAGGTAATTTTGCGTCTCTTTTTGGTCGTATTCTGTCTCTTTTTGGTTATTTTGTGTCTCGTTTTGGTCAATTTGCATCTCTGTGGTTGTTTTGAGTCTCTTTGTGGTTGTATTTTGTCTCTTTTTGTTTGTTACACAACTTCAAACAGAGGCTCTGGCTCAGGGGGCCACCTGTTGGGCCCCTGAGCCTGTGCCCAGTTGGCCCATTCAGTAATCCATTAATGACTCAAGTACTGTAAGAGTCTGTTTACAGATCTTGAGGAGCATCAATGCAGATGTGAAAAAAAAGTCATATACACCTTTTGTGGCTCTAGAGGGAGCTGTGTGAAGTCTGATAAATGTGAGTCACCTAGTTGGATCTGAAGACTACAAGTTTGAAAATAAAAAATCTGGAGGTGTGGAGTTAGAAACCAGTGAGCTTATCTGACCTCTGTAGCTCCTCATCTCTGTTTGAGGCTACATTAGCCACTACTAGCATAACACACCCAAATCCTAGACTGAAATGTCGGCAGCAGAGTTGTATTGTGGGTAATGTAGGCGACGGGGTTTGGCAAGGGAGAAGAATGCATGGAATACAAAATATATCCATCGCCAAATTGTTGAAGTATTCTTTTAGATGTTCTGCTACTTTATACTTTACCACTACTTTTCAGGGGGTTAGGATAGTAAGTAATTATAATTTGGTCCACCTCAACCAGCTTCAGCATCAAAATGCTCCCTAGACATGAATGCATTATGTACAATTTTGAATGTAATTAATTCATGTCTATTTAGAGCGAGCACAAGCGCGAGCCCGACGCTGACTGTTGTTGACCTAACGGCCACAGGTGTCGCTGCTAAAGGGACTGTTTGTAACTTTTTAAGCGTATAAATGTACCGGGTCGGGACACAAGCGCGCTCGCATATGTGCGCTCGCATATGCGCGCTCGCGTGTGGCTGGAGCCTCGTCTCCTCTGCCTGCCTGCCTTCACTCAGACAGCGCGCGCGTTCTCGCGTACTCGCTCCACCTCTAGATGTGAACGCGCGCTCGCTCCACACTGCAGAAGAGTTAGTTTAGCTCTGAGAATATCTAGTGAATGTACAGTGGACGTTTGTGCAGAAATAACTGCTGCAGCTCCTATAGACCAACAGAGGTTTTCCGTGTCTTGTGAAGTGACGGGGCTCCGCAGCGAGTAACGTTATCGTCTCCTTACCGACCGGGTGCCGGTGTCTTCTTGCTCACTCCGGCTGCGGGTGGAGACAATAATGTAACTCACTGCGGAGCCCCGCTGCCTCAGCCTGCGCTGAAGCAGGAAAACCAACACTAGGATCAGCATTGATTCATGGAGAGACCTTCGTCTGGTCAGCTAACATTACTGCCAAGCAGGTGAAATATAGAGTGATATTGTGGTTTTAGTTGACGTGTGTCGCCTCACTGTGTTGAGCGATGCTCGTTCATGTCTATTTAGAGCGAGCACAAGCGCAAGCCCGACGCTGACTTTCGTCAACTTAACGTCCACAGGTGTTGCTGTTAACAAGCATTTCTGAAAGTTACAAACAGTCCCTTTAAGTAATGCTCTTTCAGTGTTTTTTTAAAACCATTTATATCAATTTGTTGTGTAATACTGTGGCTTATCATGATGTCATAAATCAGTCTGCATGATCTTGTCAAGAGACCCAGAATTCATAATAACAAACCTTCCAGCTAAGCTATCTGTTGCATCTGAAGGCTGTCCATTTATGTTGTTATATACCTGTATGCAATCTGCAATAGATGATGCAATACCAGCTGAAACCATCATTTCATTATGTGCAGTCTTCATCAACACACCAAAACCTGCCACACAAACCCACCAGTTGCTCGAGGAGGAGAAAAGCTGTCACTGAAAATAAGCCCCATCCGATTCTGTTGCCAGAGCAACGCTCTCTCTCTCTCTCTCTCTCTCCCATCCTTTCACCAGCTCTTTTTTGTCTCCACTCTCGCGAGACTACGCAGCCCTACTACTAAGTCGTATCGCGAGAGTTGAGTTTTGAGAGGAGGTGACCTCATCGTCATCGAGGCGGAGCTGCAACCGCTGCAACTTTGGATGAACTTCTGATTTGAAACAAACCCGAGAGAGAGAGAGGAGGAGGTCTGTCTGCAACGGACACGAAAAGGTGAAGATATTCACAGGTTTTTCTGCTGCTAAGTCTCTACAGCCGGTTCGTTTTTATCTTCTACCGGTGGTGACGGTTTGTGTGGGCAGAGAGAGCGTTATTTTCCCTCTCGAAACGCACCACAAGGTGGACATTAATACAAGGTGAGTGGACGCTCTCTTGCATGTGATCCATGCAATGATTTCAGGAGGGAAAACTACACTAAAAGTTCAGTTTACTGCACCCATCTTTCATGCATCACGTCTGTAGCTAAACATTTATATTATCAAGCATCCATTCATGAATTGCATTCATTTTAGATACTCTTAAAGAAACAGGAAACCCAGCAAAATGAGCATCAGATAAAAAGGAAATTGTTGTTTGGTTTAGTCTCCCTGTGTGGGTATAATAAGAATTGGGATGGCTATAGCTGCAGTCCTCTCCTGTGTCCATCTCAAGCCTCTCTGTCCATCTTTTTACTGGCGACACTTCTGGTGAAGGAAGCAGCTCTTCTGACTGTTTGCAGTGCAATTTGTTGTCATTTGCATGGGTTGTTTTGGACATTTGCAAGTGTGGATTCACATAGAAGTCTTCCAGAGAGGTGTGACTGTGTGTGTGTTTTTTGCAGGGAAAGTTTATGATTTTGTTTCTCTGCAAACCCTTCTAACTTCTACTTCTATAAAAATGTTATTATTAATTATGCATAATCTGCTATTGGAGAAAACAATGCATATGGGTATAATAATTGGGATGTCCATAGCTGCAGTCCTCTCCTGTGTCCATCTCAAGCTTCGCTGTCCATCTTTTTTACTGGTGAACGACGACACTTCTGGTGAAGGAAGCAGCTCTTCTTCTTCTCTCTGAAGCTCATGACTTGTTTGAAGTGTTGTCATTTGCATGGGTTTGTTTTTGGACATTTTGCATGTGTGGATTCACATAGAAGTCTTCAAGAGAGATGTGACAGTGTGTTTTTTTTGCAGGGAAAGTTTATGATTTCTGCAAACCAGACTTCTAGCTTTAGTATTACATGTTATTATTAATTATGCATAATCTGCTCCTGGAGCAGCCCCTTACTGCGAGCTCTTTCATCAATCACGTCATTAGCTATAAACATTTAGATTATCAAGCCACCATTCATGCCTCTCCTCTCCAGAATAACAACAACCCACAGTTTATATACTCTTAAAGAAACAGGAAACCCAGCAAAATGAGCATCAGATAAAAGGTAATTGTTGTTTGGTTTAGTTTCCCTGTGTGGGTATAATAATTGGGATGGCTACAACTGCAGTCCTCTCCTGTTGGGGGTTTCCTGTCCATCTCAAACCTCTCTGTCCATCTTTTTACTGGCGACACTTCTGGTGAAGCAGCTCTTGCAGTGCAATTTGTGATCATTTGCATGGGTTTGTTTTGGACATTTTGCATGTGTGGATTCACATAGAAGTCTTCCAGAGAGGTGTGACAATGTGTGTGTTGTTTTTTTTTGCAGGGAAAGTTTATGATTCTGCAAAACCAGACTTCTAGCTCAGTTAAATGTTATTTATTATGCATAATCTGCTACTGGAGAAAACAATGCATATGGGTATAATAATTGGGATGGCTATAGCTGCAGTCCTCTCCTGTGGAGGGGGTTTCCTGTCCATCTCAACCTCGCTGTCCATCTTTTTACTGGCAGACACTTGTGGTGAAGCAAGCAGCTCTTCTTCTCTCTCTGAAGCTCATGACTTGTTTGCAGTGTTGTCATTTGCATGGGTTTGTTTTGGACATTTGCATGTGTGGATTCACACAGAAGTCTTCCAGAGAGGTGTGTGTGTGTGTGTGTTTTTTTTGCAGGGAAAGTTTATGATTTGTTTCTCTGCAAAACCAGACCTCTAGCTCAGTTAAATGTTAATCTGCTACTGGAGAAAACAATGCATTTGTTTGCAGGAAACTTGCAGGAAATCAAATATTAAGTTTGAAGCATGTTTTTCTACCCAGTGCTCTGTCAATACCAGTCTCATTAATCAAAATGGCCGTCTGTGTAGTCTAGTCAGATTTTAATAGTGATGTAACACAGTGCTACATTTAAGTGATGGAGGCATACTTGCCAACCTTGAGACCTCAAAAATAGGGAAGATTTCAAAACCAGAGCTGGTGGGGGTTGTCCCCTAGAGAAAAATGTGAGTTTCAGAGACTTTGTTTCCTGCTTTCTGGTGACTTTTAAAGAATGAAAATAACAAAATAATAAGTACACTGCAAAGCATTTTTTTGTTAAATAGACCTACTTTTAATTTTACTTTTAATTCTCAGGAAAGAAAACTGAATAATTCGCCCCTCTGGCGTGAACTTCTCTGGTATAAACTAGGCAAATATTAATCAGTTTTCATTCATACATACATTCATTCCTTTGCTAGCTACATTTTAAAGTTAAATGGATAAATCTGGTGCCCTTTGAGAGCAAAGTTAGCAACATTAAGAGGCTAGATGAACAATTTTATGCTCTCGATTTAATCATAAACACATTGGTTGTATTGATAATATCTATCCCGCTGGCTGGTGGCTAGCTGTTCGTTTAGGAAGCGCTTGATTTGATATGCAGCAGAGTTTTCTATGAGCAGAACGCACATTTTAAACGTCAATATTGCAGGCGATCATGTTCATTTAAAGCCCCCCTCCATCCAGTTTTACTTCCTGTTTCTTGGCTAACGTTCTTTCTCTAACAGAGAATGGGGGTATGGTTAATAGTCAGACATAATTCATTACCATGGCAACCATTGTTTTTTACCCTAGTTTAGATGAAACCAGTTTAGATGAATTTACTGAACGCGCCTTTTAAACGTCAATACCGTAGGCGATCATGTTCATTTAAAGCCCCCCTCCAGCCAGTTTTACTTCCTGTTTAGTACTCTCCATTTCCCTCCTTTTTCTTACTCACTGAAGGCCCTTTTAGACACAACACGACAACGGCACCACAGCGCTCTGCAACCCGTTGTTTCCACGCCATGCTGGCTTTGCTGTGATGTGCAGCGAGCAAGCAGCTCTCCTCCACCGGGAAAAGACATTTGGTGTAGCTCTATTGCCGCCCGGATGGAAACAGTGGGGCTTGTATACTCGCTGTACAGTGCCAGAAACATGTTGAGATAACGAAAAGGGAAAAAAAGGTGTGACAAAATTGCCATAAATTGGGAGAAAAGGGGGAAAATTGTTGAAAAACGGGAGTCTCCCAGGATATTCGGGAGGGTTGGCAAGTATGGATGGAGGTGCCATAATGGCTTTGACCACAGAGTTACATTCTTTGAGTAAAACTAGGTTAATTCAAACAAGTCCTAATACTCACTAAAGTTAGCTTATATGCAAGTTTGTTAGTCTGAGCTCTCCCCTGCCATTAATGATACCCTGAGAGGTATTCTTATTGTAAGTGACCCCCCTCTGTTATTGCTGCCATCTCAACCTGTGGAGTCTACCCCCAGGCTACCAGCTTCAGCCTCCCACACACACACACACACACACACACACACACACACACACAGAAACACACTGCTTCCTCCTTTGACAAGCCCTAAATGGACACGTCAAAGAGATCTCATCTCTATTCAGCGGGTGGCCGGGGTGGGTCAGATTCTCAACTTGAAACACAACAGCAGCATTAGAGATATATTCTCTCCGAGGCGGCTTTGTCCGCTTTGCTTTGGCTACTGCAACCGCTGTGTCCAAACCCCCTCCCCAAAACTCTCATGTGTTAGCACTGCAGTCGAACATGCCATCAGCCCTCCCTTGTCGGTGCCTGTGAATACCAAGGCTGAGCAGATCTGGAGGCTGTGTTGCATTTACAATATTAAGTAGGCTATTGAAATTGAGTGTGTAGGTGGAGGCGCACATGTTTTGTAACACATGTAGCTGCCGATTTACAGGGGAGGTGGGAGAAAAGAAAAATGTCAGGGTTGCTGATGGGCAGCTAAAAGATTATCAAAGGGCTTTTGGGATGTAGAGCAGCTGTAACATCTCTCTAGTTGTTCCTGGATTAAGCAGCTGGCTAAAACTTGTCTTCGGGAGGGCTTCAACCTTCACCAGCGTCAGCACAGTGGGGGCTCTTATTGGGAGTTTCAAATGTAGATTTTCCCAGGACCTTAGATAGTGTTTGCAAGCAAAATTCTTCAGCTTTAAATTTGTATCAGATGCACTGTGATCATGGATGTGGTCACTCTTCCAAAAATCCTCTAATGTGTAGCCTAGGCCTATCTGGAACAGGCAAGGCTTTTGGCAGCAAACACAGAGA
>CAKALU010044243.1:0-16206 GCA_916700995.1 Hozukius guyotensis | reverse complement strand
GTACATTCACTAGATATTCTCAGAGCTAAACTAACTCTTCTGCAGTGTGGAGTGAGCGCGCGTTCACGTCTAGAGGTGGAGCGAGTACACGAGAACGCTCGCTCTGTCTGAGTGAAGGCGAGCAGGCAGAGGAGACGAGGCTCCCGCCACACGCGAGCGTGCATACGCGAGCGCGCATGTGTGCCGACCCGCTACATTTATACGCTTACAAAGTTACAAACAGTCCCTTTAAACTCCTTCGCTTAGGGCAAAGACACACTCCCCACCAGGAGTGTGCAACAGAGAACCATGGCCTCAGACTTGGAGGTACTGACTCTCATCCCAACCGCTTCACACCGTGTGAAGCGTAAAACGTAAACTATGACAATGTAAAAACTGTAAAAGATATAAAAAAGCTGAATGCAACTTTAATAGTTCAAAGTATTGGTCAATGTAGCATGCACTGAGGAATGTATTGCTTCAATGGACTACATTTACCATCAACACTGATTGGACATCCACATAACAAGTGGCACATTTCTCTTTTAACCCAGTCATAATCAATCTTGATATCAATCTCCTCATCTTACTCTCAGAAAGACAGCAAATAAGTGTATTTTCTGCAAATCTTAAACTAACTCATATAAGAGGGGGTAGTCTTGTAATGCGGAATCTAAAAGTTTGATTAGGAATTTCAAACACTTTAATAAATCCCTAACTATCATGGAAATTAAAAACAATTGACGTTTGCGGCCTTCTGCCAACTGAGCACACTCAGTAATGTGAACTATTTCTGAGGCCCTCCCACTGTGCCCACTACAGTGGAGAACAAAGATGACATTCAACATGTTATATAGCCTCTCTCTGTTTGCATGTGAAGCTGCCTCTTCTCAGTTTTTATCAGTGCATTTCCTGTGTGTTAACTGAATGCTTATAGGATACACCGTGAGGCTCTATCTCTGCGATACAGAGCCGAACAAATGCAGCTGGTATCAAGCAGAAAAACAGGATTTGGCTCTACAGATGAGTGCTGTCCAAAGTCAACACACTCTCTGGTCATGAAGCTCCAAAACTGTGGCTATGGCCTCTCTGCAGTGTGTGTGTGTGTGAGGGGGGTGGGAAGCCTCTATGACAGACAGTTGGATCGCTAACTTTTAAATGCCATGTGTTGTGTGTTTTTATGTACATCTGCCTGCTGACAGAGTTTTCCCAGGGTGGAAGATTTAAGTGGATTAAATGTTAAAGCTCGAAGGTTGTATCTCATTTCCGCTTTGCCTCCCGACTGCTGTATTTATATTGACCTTGAAGAGGGGTTCAGACAGTGGATTTAGTCATGCTAACTCCTCCGAACATCCTCAGGACTGGACAAATCCCGGGTCATGAGAATCTCATCCTAACTCAATAACTGTGCGCAGACGGTCTGGCTGCAGGGGCGAGGCCTCCTCTCGGGGGGACCATCAACTCCGAAAACTCAGACATTGAGAAATAAACATGGTACGATAGACAATAAACAAGGAAGAAATGTTTTAGCACTGCAAAGTTTGGGGATTGAATACCCCTACGTTCTCTTTGACATTTCCCCAGGATGTTTCTTCATACTCATCAGTTTTGAGCAAAGTCACAACATAGCCAAGAATCATGGCTCTCCGGTTCAGTTCCATGTGGCCAATGGACACAAATCAACTCCAAAGGCATCCAAAGCAGCCACATAATTACAGTCACAGTGCAACGGAACATTTCTGTAAAAGGATAAAGTTGTAGTTTATGTATGGCTTGACATCTTGTTCTACTTATTTGCAGGCAGCTAGCACATACATTATACAAGGATGAAAAAGATGACATCAAAACTGTACAAGAAAGGCTGTCAACCAAGCTATGTTATTGTAGATCAAGAAGTCAGGACATAATTGTGGGTTGATTTTTTTGCAAAAACACGCATCAGAACTTTGTTGCACATCACACAATCTGGCAAGCAAGATGTTGCTCTAAAGTAAAGCATTTAGATCGGTTTTGCTCAGACTGAGCTGACGATAACAATCCCATCAACACAGTCTCACTCCCAACTCGTCAAACAAGCGCCCCTCGGCATCGGAAACCGATGCACGGAGGCACCTTTTAGCGACAGTTTGTGACCAACCGGGCTTTCAACTAACTCCAATGCAAACCCACCCGCGGCGTTATTCAACGGTCGGAGCAAGTGACGTAGTATAAATAGCGTGAGAGTCCTTAATGTCCTGTGTGAAACTTA
Organism: Hozukius guyotensis; assembly: GCA_916700995.1. Lineage (NCBI taxonomy): Eukaryota > Metazoa > Chordata > Actinopteri > Perciformes > Sebastidae > Hozukius > Hozukius guyotensis. Next base: position 13,979 of record CAKALU010044243.1, on the reverse strand, counting down.
ACTTGACTTATTTTGTGAGCCGTTAGCCACTGACTCCTTATGGTCGATCCTGCGAGTCACGTGACCCGTTACTCACGTAAGTGAGTCAGTGAAGTTAACGTCAACCACGACCGTTTCCTAACCCTACCTAAGTGGTTGTGTTACCTAAACCTAACTTCCTGTGAAAACGGAAGTTTATTTTGAACGAGCGTATCTTGACACGTCATTCCCAGTCCATCCAAAAAGTTACGCAAGAAGGGTAAACCGTGCGTCGGTCTCCGATGCTGAGGGGCACCGACCAAGTGGCGGTATTTGACGAGTTTGGGAGTGAGAATGTGTTGACCCCGTTGCTAGACAAGAACGTCAATATTGGTCGACTCTGCAAAACCCCAGGTTACGATGACGTCAATATTTTTTGACTTCCAATGTTTTTAAAATTCTACAAAATCTTTGCATGCAGCAACGGTATGGTTAAGGTTAGGGAAAGAATGTGGTTATGGCAAATAAATTATGGTTACGGTAGTGTTCGACACCTAATACACGGCCACAGGTATGGTTAATAAGAGCCAAATGTCACGTGCCGTTCTGTGACAGGACATGAACTCCATCTTCCTGCATGAAAGATGCCCTACGCGCCCATCCACCACCACGCAACCTCCGCACCCTTGTATAAACAAACAGTGTGGCTGAGAGGATTCATCACGCAATATCGCGGTAATACTGAAATCAGGATCAAATGTTGTATTCCGCATTATGTGAACTGTGTGGATGCACTGGCTTTTTGTCTTCCGCATCTTGTGCAGTTCATGCACGCATCATTTCCTGTGAAGGACATTGTGCATGGGTACACAATCTGAATCATGTGGGAAAAGACAGAATTACCAAGTGCTATATGGGAAGGCAATTACAGAATGCAAATACATTGTATGCAGATTGCGGGGAGAAAATGTCCATAAATGCACCCAATTCAACTGTTGTTAGGCTTATCAGTCACAATAAGCACCATAGATGTGGGTCATTAGGGGCCTACTACGCCTACTACGTTGTAAAAGTGAAAGTGAAACTTAAAAGCAACACAAACTGAATGAAACGTCACTTTTTGAACACAAACAGAAAGGATTTTTTAGGTTTAGGCAACGAAACTACAACTTCTTTAGGTTTAGGCAAAAAACAATTAGTTAAGTTTAGGGAAAAACACCATGTTTTTGGTTAAAATAACTACGAACACAAAGACAACTATACATTGTTGGTTTCACACGGGATGCGAACTCCGGCCTCCTGGGTGAACTACAGCACCTGACTTCCGCTTCGGCTCCTGTCATAATTACTACGGTTGCTAGAGGTCGCTGTCGTGGTCTTTTATACCTTCTTTCGGTGATCTACCATGTGAATAAATGATAAAACCTACTAGTTGGTGTAGTAGGCCCCTACTGACCCACATCTATGGGGCTTATAGCGACTGATATTTAATAGCCTGACAACAGTCTAATTGACTGATAAATGGTACTAAAATGGATTTGATATAATGAAAATCTTGCAGATTGTAACTTTAGAGAGAAGCAGGTAAACTAAGAAAAGATAGTATAATTTTAATTTTGAAAGAAAATTGTCTGCCGAGTTGAAAGTTTGGCCTCTGAGCTTATATCTTTTGGAGTATGCTAAGCCAAGGGAACATTGGCCAATACTCTTGTATGGCTTCTCATGCCCTTACTGTCTATTGTGCTCTCTCTTTCTCCCTCTGGGGTGTTGCTCAACATTCGGCAGCTGGTTTCCATTAGGGAACTGCCAGGGAGGGGCAGGAGGGGCATGACAGTGGTGGACACAATAACTCAGAGCCCATCTGAGCTTGAGCCCTGGGGTACGTCTGATGACACAAACACATGCGTGAACACAAAGCAGGACCATTGAGAAGTCCACACAGACACATAGAAGTCAGACTCAGAGAACTCTCCAGACTGCCATAACTAAACACTCCCAAACCTGCCTCATCTTTTACAGTTTTAATCTTAACATTAGTGTATCATCAGCCTCATTATGTGCAATAGGTAGAAAAAGGTCAGAAAACTAAACATAGCTGTGACAGCATGCGCAGATACCAGCCCTAAAAAAATTAAACCAAGTCTTACTTTCAGCACCGTCTGTTGCTGTTCCCCAAGCCTGGCCGCAGAAGCTGGATAGGCGACCCCTGATAGGATGCAGAGAAGGCAGAGGCTGGACAGAGATTTAGCAGCCATATTTGTGTGTTTGCCCAGTGGAGCACTGATCCCCCCACTCTGTCTGTGTCCTCTTGTCAGTGTCTCCTGGCCGTAGGGAAAGTCTCTGGGCAGCTCCTCTTGCACGGCTGCACCCGTTGGCTTCACTTTTCCACTGCTCCGACCTCCAGATGCAGCGCTGCGTCTAGTCCCGGCCTGGCCTGAGTCCTGTAAAACAAACTTGTGGACTTCCTCCCTTTCTCTCTCTCTCTCTCTCTCTCTCTCTCTCTCTCTCTCTCTGTCTCCCTCCCTCCCTGCCCTGATTCCTCTCCCCTAGCGTACTTGCCTCTCCCCTGAGCCTGTGCCTAAATCACATACAGATGGGAAGGCTGGAAACTGAAAGAAAGAGTGAGGGGGGGGAGAAAGAGAGAAAGAACGACAGGGCAGAGAAGCAAAATGAGCAACAGAGGGCTTCTGTCTGTTGAGCAGAAGGCAGTGCTCGAGGCAGACAGTGCACCCATCCAAACTGCATATCTCCCCCCTGACTGGCAGAGAGTCAGATTGAGTGTTAGCTCCCCGTCTCCATTTGCAGGTCCGTGGCACCCTTTCACCTTGGGCTCAACAGGCTGCACCCCTCCCTCGGCTCCCCCCCAACACCCCCTCCCCAGGGTGGGCAGAGGGTCTGAAGCTTCAACACTCACTCTGCACTCGGCAGGCAGAAAAGAAACAGCTGCTCTGATATCCCGACCACAGCCCCAGACATGAGCTTTCTGTTTGTTTTCCAAGGTAAGACCATCAAAAGCTGCTAAATTTATGGATACTGTGTGAGGCTCTAAACAGGAAAGAGCCTGAGCGTGACACTTCCAGCACAAAGGATGTATTGTCAGAGGCTAAAAACAGTAGTTCCCTGAGATCAGATACTGTAAAGGCCACATGCTTGCACATACGCTGAAACTATTGACTCTAGCACGCAGGTCCAAAGACAGTTGTGTGACTTCACCACAAAGACCACGTTGTAAGCAGTTCCAAATACGTCCAAGTTATGCCGTGCTATAGCCCATAGGACCCATGTGGAAGTTATATGTCTCAAGTGACTAATAAACAGGTTGTCACATTCCACTTATGGATGGCAGAGATGTCAGACAAGAGCAAAACAAGGCCTCGGGCGGCTCTATATTTACTATTCGGAAGAGAATAATTCTCCTCACCTTTTGTGTGAAGCTGCAGCTACTTTTCCAATTTTCAAAAGAGGATATAAGACCACATTTGGACACATTTGTGAAAACAGCATTTGAAGCTTCAAGCCTCTGGGGTGGCGTTACAGACTGATATAGGAGAGCTGCTATGGTGGGAGATGTGCTGTAAACTTCTGTGGTGCGTCACTGACTGGAACACATCACAACCCAGTATATCCTCTGAACATTCTTCTCCCTTTTTCAAAAAGCACACATAGCCTTGGTTATGTTCCCTTTATTTAAAATGTCTGTCTCTTTACAACATTTAAAGGTCACATATTATAAAAAAGTGAGATTTTCATGTTTATTTTTATTATAAAGCAGGCTTAAGTCCTATATAAATACTGTGAAAGTATTGAAACGCTCAACCTACAGGGAAATACACACAGCCAGTATTCAGAAACTCTGCATTTGAAACAAGCTGTCTGGATTTCTGTCCATTAGTGATGTCACAAATATACAATATTTAGACCCTTTACACAGATTTAAACGTAAACATTCTAAATGTGTCCCAGTTTATTATAGCATGTGTCTGCTACGTGGCATGCCGATGCTTGTAGCAGACACCAAATGATCACTTTAGTAGGGCGCAGCACCCAACAGGCCAGACCTGATTGGCAGCACCTGGGGCTCAAAACAAAAGTCAATACCAACAGAAGAATACACTGTTTAGCATTGGCAGAGAATTTTGCAAATGCAAGCATCGGCATGCCACTTTGGTCTAGTCTGGATAAGGCCCGTGCGATAGGGCAAGTTGAAGCTGGTGTTCCGCAAAACCAAGTTGCATCCTGGTTGAGGAATGGAACGCCATCCCACAGCAACGTGTGACCAGGTTGGTGACCAGCATGAGGAGGACCTCACCACTAAATAATGCCAGATCCTACACACTGCACCTTTAAATAGCAAAGCTGTCTGTTTCATTACTTTATATTCATGTAATAAATAAACAAATGTCAATTAGATGGTAATCTGCATGAGAGATAAAGGAAAAAAATAATTTATGATAATCATCCGCTTAAAGTGATCAATTTGACCCGGACAGATGTGATCACATGTGGTTTCTACTGTATAGATACATCAACTTTTTCACCTCAGCCAAGTGTAAAAGCTTTTTTGCCATATTTTGACTTTATTTCGAATTTCCCGTGGGATTTTTTTATGCTTAAATTGAAGATGACGTGCATAAAAAAATGCATTAAAATCCTTAATATTTTGTTTGTCCCACATTATACAGTGGAAAGGAGCGGGCTAGCTAGCATTACTGAAGGTGTCTTTCTTTTATGGGTCCAGTCGTGGTGGTGGCAACTGACCAGACTGTTAACTCACAGTAACAGTTAGTCCTGTGACCTCAGCACTCCGTACCTTACCCCAGGATCTGAATGACATCACAAAGTAACGTAGGGAGTGCTAAAATCACAGATGGGACCAAGTAAACGGCTAACGATGTCGTGTGCCAGTCGGACAGTAAGAATACATACCCCCTTGATAACTTCTGTCTTCTATCTTAGCTTTGTTTGACTTTGAACACTAAAATGAGGAACACAAAATGTTTTTTTCTTCCTGTAACTCAAAAAGTTACCGTTGAAAGCGAACAGATTTATCCTGCTTTTAGCCAATCAAAGCACAACCCTCTTTTATTTTGTCTCTATTTTACCTGTGTGAAACGACTGTGGTACCAGAACACAGTCAATAGCTCTCTCGGGAGTAACTGTAGACTCCAGTTATGCACTTCTGAGTCCAATTTCATCCTTTACATAACACTTTCATGCAAAGTAAACGACACAGAGGCAGCACTAACCACCAGAAAGCTGATGTTAGGCTTTGCTGAACCACAATCTGTTTACTTCACCAGCTCAGCGAGACGGAGAGGACTTTTCCTTCTCCATGTTTGGCCCACTGCACATTGGTATTCTCAGCACAAGCACAGTGTAAACACCAGGGATCATTCACAGGCCAGGGTCCTATTCACAGCAGCGGCACTGTATTCTTAACTTCTCGACAAAAGGGACGAGATTGTCCCGGGTGGTCTTCTTTGCCAACCTATTCAGCTAAGGCCGTTCATGTGATCAAAGGCCACTGCTGGGTCTGGTAGTCGAGTGATACAGCAGGCATGGTACAGTGCAACACTGCCCTCTGAGCCAAAAGCAACAGCAGGAAATCCATCCGCAGTGCTGCAGTGTGGCTATCACAAGATCGTACTTAATACAGTACAACAAGACTTTGCCATGACTAACTTCTGTTGTTTGCCTGCCAATATCCAGCATATCAAATGGGTCTAAATGTGTTATTTTCTCCTATTCTAAAAATGGTGTGTTTGAATATTTCTGCATACTGTGGTCCATAAACAGTCTTAGAATTACATAAATTGGGTATCACTGGAAAGCTGAGACTCTTGTGGATCCAATGAGCCCAACTGTATTCATGTGTGATGATGTTAGTCCCCATAGTCGCCATTTCATTGTAGCGAGACCATTTTTTAGAAATTTGACCTCACTGTGTAAAATGACCTGTGGTGACCTCTAGGATAATCACAGCCTCATGAAACTTTACAACCACAAACTAGAGACCTAGAGCATTCAGAAGATGGTTTTCTGTCCTAGCTAGATTGACAATAAGGGGGTTTCTGAGCAGTTTACACAACAGAAATGCTCGACATCCAATCGCCGAAAAATGCAATTCTTGCAGAAATCTCCAAATGTCAAAAGTTTTTTAAACCAAATCACAGCATGACTTTTTCTATGGTGTTCCTCAAGGTCTTGGTGTCTTAATGTGGTATTTTGGAGGGAATATTGATCATTTTTATCACTTCTCCAGTGGTAAAAAATGGTTACATTTAGCACAAAATCTGTGTAACAAATGATATCAACCCAAAAATTACGCCAACAACTTATGAGACATAATAGAGCATGGGGATGACCATCATATACTTCTATCATAATGTTCTAAACCTTTATACACTTTCACAATTTTTTTTAATTTTATCAATGAATGAATTTGTGTTTATTTGTGATTTATGACTAGAACATCTTGACACACAGTGCTGAGCTGCAGCTCAAATTAATCTTCAGGTTCTCAGCTTTCAGATGATGTACACCACTTCTATGTGACATCTACTGTTGACCTGCTATCCCCCCCTGTACCTCCCTAAAAGAAGACAAAAACAGGTCTATTGTGGGTCTCAGAGGGTTAAAGGATAATTCCAGAATGTTCCAACTTGGGTCTTATTTTTGACATCACTAAAAAGAAGTCCTACGGAGCATCTTCATGATTTAAACAAACCTCCAGGTCAACCAAACTCACATGGAGAGAAAACAAAAGGTGAACAGCAAAACTGTCCGATCTTACAGACCAACTTCCCAGGGAACTAACTTTTGAGTTACTCTTTTCCCCCCCCAACAGGAAAAGCCAGGAATGAATCACATGTTCAGACTCATGCATGTCGTAGCTTATAGTTTCACCTCCAGATCAGAGCAGAAGCAGAGAGGCACGGCAGCGTCTCCTGAGAGGGGCCGGGGAGGTCAGAGAGGAGAGCAGGTCAGCCCGCGGTGTCTCCTTACACTCTCCACACATACCACGGAAAACTATAACCTCCATCCATCACAACAAACACCTCCTCGCTTTAATGAGAAAGCTCCATGGGCAGAACAAGAGCACAACTTTCAAAAGATAAATTGACATAAAGGAAGTATTATGTGTGAATAGCACGATTTGAAGACTTTAACGTCCAACAAGAATTGTTACAATTCAAGGTCTTTAATAGTTTTGGCCATCGTTTCTATCAGTTATGAAAACATTGTACTCGTCAAAGTAATTGCTGGAATCTGGGAACACAATGATGTTGCTTAACAATGTCGGATGGAGCAAGAAACACCAACAGTCAGACAGTCAGACTGGTTGTAAACAAGCCAACAGTTCAGCCAGATCTAAACCACTTCATGTGGTGGTGAAACTAAAAGTGAGCGAACTCAAGATGTAAGTAATAGCAGCGTTGCAGCATTTTCAGATCTTAGTTGTAATAAAGCAGAATTGTCCATAAATAACAAACTGTCTATTAGATACTGCATCTTGTATGCTGATGGGATGTGATGTTTGTGGTGAGAGTGGTACAAGTAGAAAGTTCATGGAGTGTCCAAAATGCAAAGGTTCATGGGGAGTAAAGATGTGCACATTACAATTAGCCAAGTAGATTTTAATTAGGTCTGTCAATCAATAAAAAATATTTAATTGAGATTAATCGCATGATTGATTGTCAATAGTTAATCACGATTAATCGCAAATTAATCACACATTTTTCAGTTCAAAATGTAATACTCTTATCAACATGGGAGTGGACAAATGAGATGCTTTATGCAAATGTATGTATATATTTATTATTGGAAATCAATTAACAACACAAAACAATGACAAATATTGTCCAGAAACCCTCACAGGTACTGCATTTAGCATAAAAAATATGCTCAAATCATATTCATCACGTCGTCAGCCGGCGTTATCAGCTGTAAACGCCGTATGAGAGCAGTGCAGTTCAATAAATGCATGACGATTCCAAAGTCATTGAGTAATCATGTTGAAAATCCGTAATCTCGATATTGACCAAAAATAATTGTGAATATGATTTTTGCCATAATCAAGCAGCCCTATCACAAGGTGACAAATAAGATGATAGATGACATTTGATAATGTACACCTAGAGGCCTTTAGGACTAAACTGTGTTAATATCAGTGGTAAATAATGTTTAGAGATGTCAGTACTGTTTTCCTGTGGTACTGAATATTTTACATTTGCAACCACATTATTTGGAAAAAATGTCAAATTCATGTAAGCATCCACTGGAGTAAATATTTAGATCCACGTTTTGTGTATCTTCCTCTGTCCTCAAATCATTTTAACGACATCTACAACTGCCATGCGTGTTTTCTAGGTACAGCTCTCCTGTGGATCCTGTTACTCTTACAGTATGGCCACTTTATGAACTGCTTCACTATTTCTCTCTGTGTGTGTGTTTGTGTGTGTGTGAGTTGACTCTTCTGGGAGAAGCGTATCTCGGTCTTGGCAGTGAGTGTTGATTAGAAACAGATGGAAGAAGGAGGGGGTGTGTGAGAGAGAGAGAGCGATGTAAAAAATGTAGAGCAGAGGTCCGACTTGGTGGGAAAATGGAATGATTCAATCTCCGCTCACGTAAGCTGTCCTCGCCGAAAAACTGAAACTAGCCGACAGATTAGAGAGCTACAAATCAGATGTGTGAATGTTGGCAGGGCCTGCCTGATTCGCTGTGCATTTCCACAAATGTAAGTTAATTTGCTTTGAGTCCAGGCTCTTCCCAAGACAACTGACGGAAAAACAGGAAGCTGAGGCCAAGAAATGAAATAGGTGAACTTCCGATGGCTCGGTTCCACAGATCGGTTGAAATTAAAGCAAATGAACTCTTACTGGCAAACATTATTCAAACCTACACAACTTTATTTTAAATTATATCCTAAATTTTTCAAAAGATAGCACATAAGTCAGATTTAATTCAAGAAAAACTTATGAAGCACATTCATCTGGAACACCGATGTGGTGATGCTGCCATAAAAACACATCTTGGTTAGATATTTTACTCAGGCAACCAACTGAAGCCTCTACGGTGGGCCAAGCGTGTTGGAGAACTACAGTGGCTGACGCAAAAATGTGAATGGCCCTCTCTAGAGCCAGTTGTTGTAAGAGCAGCGTAGGTTGTTTGGGGCAGAGCCAGTGTGTAGAGTGTGTGTGTACGTGGGAAGTGACTGGTGAAGCAAGAGAGAGAGAGTGGTGGTGACGGGAGCGACTAACGTTACTCCAGGAAGAGAGGACTCGCTGCCTATGTAGATATAAAAAAAAGGGCTAAATTATATACTTGAAAGACAATCTGTTACATCTAAATTACACTTATGATAGAGTAGTATGTCCTCACCCAGCTGTTGATGCAGTGGTGAATGTGATCATTCATACAGCATCTTCTGCCCACACATCAGGCTGAGTTCCAGCCAACTCCAGCTGCTGTGTATCTACACAATCTGCTGGAGCTGTGCTATACATTACAGTCAGACATCTAAATACAGCTGCTCAGAGACTCAGAGGACTCACTAACAAATTTCCATTTCCATATTATACATTCAGTGACATAGATTAAGTGCAGCACATCTCACAGCTTAAATCACAACTCCATCTGCTTTGGACCTGGACCCAGTTTTCTCATTATTTCACACTATACTTACCACAGCTGGTGGTGTGTGTTGCAGGGTATGGAGGGAGAGGACACAAATGCAGACGATGCAGACTGACTGTTAAAGTATAATGATGTGGTAGGTAAGGGTCAACGGCAGAAAGTCAGTCCAAACAGGCGAACAAATGCGATGAGAGCAATGCAAGAAAATCCAAAAGTCCAAAAGCAGAGGTTCAGGTAACGACTTTCAGAAGTTCGGGTAACAGACACTACAGACGAGAAAACACATGGCAATGAAAACTAACTGGAAAGGAGTGTTTGGAAAAGGGCTGTTTGAAGGAAACAGGTGAGAGAGTAGGCGGCGAGGGTCATTGGCACCTTCAACACTGTGCAGTCCTATAGGGGCACTGGGCTAAACCCCAAGTTCCAGTATTTATTTTGCACTCCTTTATGTGGTGGTACATGCAAATATGCAGTACCAGCCAGTCAGAAAACACCAACTAAGAAAGTTAAGGTGTAATTAAAACCGTAGAAGAGCCAGAAATGAGGGTTGGTGCTTTTAGGATTGCTTTTTTTGGACTTTCCATCAGCCCTATAAACCATTTCATAGTTGTAAACGTAAATCTTGTAAACATTGCTACATTCAATGGAGTTCTACAATAAGAAAAACATAGTTTATTACAAATTGGGGCTTATTTTCATAGCTTTGACCATCGTTTCTATTGGTCATGATAACATTATACTCACCAAAGATTTGGGTTTCTACTAGAACATGTTTACATGCTTTAATGTTCAAAAAACATTTTTACTCTCTTTTTTTCACCCTCTGTCTGAAACGATTGAGCTGCTCCAGCTGCGCTCGAACCATGCTTTGTTTGAGGGCGTGCCAAACTAGCCGTTAAGCAAATGTGTTACTTGGTGACATCACCATCACGTTACGGAAGAAGAAAAGGCGGGACTTCAGGCGAGGCGTATCAGGCAGTTCAGGAGCAGTGTTTCTGTGGGGGAGAGTAACTCCCTATGGCCTTTTACATGCACAAAAAAATATATAACACATTAAAGGAAAGAGAAAAAGCACAAACGCGTTAGAGGTCCTCTTTAAGATTTTGGAACATAACATTTCTAAAAAGAGGTCTGATGGGGCAAGTTGTAAACAAGCTGAAAGTTTAGCCAGATTGTCGAAAGCATTTTATTTCAAGGTAAAACTGACTTCATACCGACTATACCGGGTGTATTTCATCAAATTTACGGTTACAGTTGTAGTGAAGAGTAGTGGAATACATTCAGTTGGATCATTGTCTATGGGATCTTTGTTATAATGCTGATATTGCCTTTGATATTTAGATTATATACTAGGCAAGGATAGAAATCTTATTTTTTTCCCTTTATTGCATCTCCATTTACACTGGAATTATAATAGAAATAGGTTTACTTAAAATAAACTCATATTCCTTCCTTACTTTTCAAAGGAGACCAGAAATATGCATATACACCTTATGGTTGAGGAGCTACTCCTGATGCATTTTGGGTATGTCATATTTTCCTAGGCCATAGGGCCTAAGAGGTAATATGGTGATATGACTGAATCAAGTCATACAGTTGGTGCGGAATATGCAAACAAACACCATGCAGGCAGCTCAGCTTAATTGAATATATCAAGCACAAAGCGGCGTTCAGATGATCACCTGAACGTTGCAACTAACCGTCCAAGAGCTCTTCTCCTGTTGCTCAAACAACATGCCAGGAAAGCTGCATGCAAGGGATCGCCACGGCAACTAAGATGGTCGTACGCTCCCCGAAAACCAGAGGTATCTAAACTGCTGACGTTACAATACGCGGAGAAACAGAGGATCAGTTGATGCAGGAGTTTTTTGTGAGAAATTATTTTATTCACACATACTCATCTATTATTAAGGATTCATTTTCTGAAACACTGTTGGAATTAATATCAACCAGTCTTTTTTTCTCAATCTAAGAACTTGGTTTTACTAATCAAGATAAGCTACTTTGCTCCAGACCCTCTCCTTTCTGCTTGGGGTCATTCAAAATAACCTACTTAAAGGTCCAGTGTGAAGGATTTGGTGGCATCTAGCAGTGAGGTTGCAGATTGCAACCAACTGAAACATCTCCTGTGTGCCAAGCATGTAGGAGAGCTACAGTGGCCGACCCGAAAACATGAAAACACGATTTTTAATTTTAAAAATTTATGGCAAAAAGTTCCAAGAAATCCTATGAAAAGAGTAATACAGTCCTGTGAAATATATATTTCAATATCAGACCTGATAGAGTTCACTTGGCAATAATACTGTGGTCATTACTTCTCCTTGGATTTCCTGTTCAAGTTTGGATTTCAATGGGTGTCCTTCCTTTGACGAGTAGTTGCTGATGTCAACTTTGTTTTGCCCGTCATTTGATTTTTTTCCAAACAAATACTGCTGGAAAGACAGGGTTACTCTTCCTACTCTACTCTTACTCGCTTCCTGCGAGAGAGTGAATTTTAGAAACTGAAGCCCAGAATCCTGCCATGCTCAGAAGAACAGGATGCGGTCCATCGGCACAACACTGTGAATATGGAGGTAAGAGAGGAAGTTTGGCCAGCTGAGCGTTCCGCTGCAGCCTCAGTGTGAAGAGCTACATGACAGATAGCAGTGTGGAGACTGAACAGAGACGTGTAACGCTGAGGGGAACAGGAAAACCCCCCCTAAACACTGGGAGAACACTATACTGTGTCCTGTTAGCAGACACACTATGCAAACTGATAGAAACACACTCACACAAACACAATGTATATCACATGGACTCGCACAATGGAAACACAGAGATACACATAACCATAACCTCAAATACACACTGTGCACCCTAGTGGTCAAACAATGAAACACAACTCATATTAAAGTTGACTGTTTTTTAATACTGTACAGATATAATCTCTATAAACAGATTATGCATATAAATGTAGAATCTGTAGGAAACGGGACAAGATTTTGGTGTCGGAAGTTCTGGTTTCCGTTTTTCATCAGAGTAGTATTGACCATTGATGTTCGAGCAGGCTTTGGTTGAACATTCTGTGCGGAGAGCAAAAGAGGAAGAACATATTGTCTGGGAACCCACTGGTTACCATCTGACGATGATTTAGCTTTTTATTAGCTAAACAATAAACTGTTAAAGGAGTGTAAACTGGCTACTTGTGAAACAATCCGGTCGTAGACGTCGTCTCTCAACTCCAACTCACGGCATCACATCTCAAGTTGCTAATCGGTCTGTAAACAATGGAGCTCATTCAGCAAATTTCTCTTAAATTTCTCTTATAATTTCTCTTACATTTCTGTTAAGAGAAAAAATAAGAGAAATCAACTCCAAACGTTTTTAACCATCCACATCTGCTCTTACCCAGGTGTGCTGAATGATGAATCCTACTTGATCAGAAATTGTAGGCGTGTGGACGATTGTTTATTATTAGCATAGGTAACGCCCCTTAAACACTATGTAAGGACAGATGTTGTCCCATGTGCAAATACTTAAAAATTAGAGAGATGCCACCAAAAAGGCTGTGAGAAGAAGACCTTCAGCAGTAGTGAAATCAAGGTACTAGTAAATAAACTTAAACAAAGTAAACGTGATTTTCCAGAACATCGGTACTGATGTTAAAATCAAAATACATCTAAAAGCAGTATGTAAGTCTGGGTAAGGCTGAAAGCATGCAATATCATCCAAGGGTCTTATATAGGGCTGTCAATCAATTCAATTATTTTCTTGATTAATCGCATGATTGTCCACAGTTAATCGCAAATTAATGACACATTTTTTATCTGTTCAAAATGTACCTTAAAGGGAGATTTGTCAAGTATTTATTCCTCTTATCAACATGGGAGTGGACAAATATGCTGCTTTATGCAAATGTATGTATATATATTTATTATTGGAAATCAATTAACAACACAAAACATTTTCAGGTTGTAGAGGGCTCGTACTGGCATCATATGAAACTAGAAAATCGTAGGAATCCATTGGTACCAACCATGCCATAGCTAGCTTGTCACGAAAAGGTTAAATAATGTTCCAAATGTACGCTAAATATTGGCGAGGAAAAACGGGAATGGCCGTTTTCAAAGGGGTCCCTTGACCTCTGACCTCCAGATGTGTGAATGTAAATGGGTTCTATGGGTACCCACGAGTCTCCTCTTTACAGACATGCCGAGCCATCAAACTGTACAACACCTCTCTAGGGAGGGGGGGGGACAAAGGAGGACAGTATGCAGGACAGATAATAATGCACTATACTCACTTTTAACAGTCTCTTCTGCACTATATTCACTTTTTTTTAATAGTCGTGTATCACAGCTGTTACTCTGCACTATATGCAGTTTTAACAGTTTTCTTCTTCATCT
>CAKALU010044242.1:0-12827 GCA_916700995.1 Hozukius guyotensis | reverse complement strand
GGCCTTCTCTCTGGCTACTACCATATCAGTAACTGCTTCACATCTACACTATCTTTCTTTTAGGCTCTATTTTAATTATAGTGCATGCAGATATCAAGCTACGTGTGTCTGCAGCATCTGAATCACTCTTTTGTTCTCTCAAATATCTTTCTGTTTCAATTAATCTAACTGAAATGTGTCTGAAATCCCCTAAAGGGAGTTCTGGTCGTATATTCTCCATTATAATGGAGAATGACTTCTTTCTTGTGTTAAGCTAACAACTCATTTGACTAATTGTTTTCCACTGTTTTCTGATCTCATTAATGCCAATTTCCATTCTTTTTTAGATTCGAGGGTGTTTTACACCACAGAAGGATGCTTTTTGGCAGATGTGCCCCCCTTGGAAGCTGGTTTCAGATGGTGGCTTAGAGTATTGTCATCTATCTAGCACCATTTGAAATCAGTGTTCTTGGGGTGGGAAGTGGATTTCACTGGCCAGCAACAGGCAGCTGTGAAGTGTCGCCAGAGGGATAAAGGTATCACCCCCTGAAGCACTACTCTACAGTGACGTTCTGACAGCTCAAGCTCTTTGTCCTCTCTCCAAGGTTGACCGATTACTTTTGGTGTTCAGAGTATGCTTTTGTTTCTAGCACCATTTGAAATCGGTTACAGTGAAGGACACATGTCATCTTACCTTGAGGAGGATTTTGCAAGTAAGCTGTGCTCTTTATTTTACAGACTGTGGATTGACTGTAGTGAAATTACAAATTACTGTGTTTAATTATAAATTAAACAAAATTACACTCCTCTGGATCTTTCATTGATATCTAAATTGATATTTGGAGGAAGCGGTATAGAGCGGCGAAGTCCCGTCCCTTCCAGTGGACCACCATGGGACCTTATTTTTGAAAAAATATGAATGTAGTCAACGGCGAGAGACAAATAGTTTTTTGATCCCATTTGAATTGCGCCATGAATCACACATACAATGTTTGTCAATTTGAAACATCATTTTGCAAGTCAAGAAAGTCTGTTTGTTGTAAAACTGTTGAAGTATCAGACTGTGAAAATACGTCATTAGAAAGACGACACACCCAAAAGTCGCGTAAGTGACGTCTCTCGCTGAAGCTACGATGCTGTGTGTTTTGCTCTGGGATGGACTCACATGAGCAACGGGGCTCGCTTGTTCTCTCACTTCCTGTCTGACAAAAAGCCCAGAGGCCTGTACTACGAAGCAGGATTTGAGGTTAGCGAGGTAACTTCAGGGTTAACCCTTCAGGGTTTTCAGTCTTACGGCGGTGGTTCACTTCTTACCGGGATGGATCACCATGGTAACTGATGATGAGCTGACCTGCTCCGGAGCAGGTTATGTTCCAGATAAGAGATCAACTCGTATGAAAGCACTGCCTACTGTACTGACCAATCAGAGCTCTGTGAGCCGATTATATGATAATATTTCACGAATACGAAGAAGTTGCAGTCATAATCAGACTATAAACAACACAGTTTAAACTGACAGAACCAGGAAGGACAGCTGGCTGTATGCTGTGGGTGTTTACCGCTTTGAATTATATTTTTATATTTATTTTTTTACTTGCTCTCAATCCGTTTCACACCGCCGGAGACGGGGACGCAGCTGAAAGAAGGCTGAAATAGTTCTACACGCCACATCATTAATAATAACCAAATGTAGGCTACTGTAATCTATTCATCCATACTCTTCTGAAAACTAGTTATATATCACTGCCCCATCTAGACGTCTATATCTGACTTTTGAGTGTTCCGTTAAATTAATAAGTCTGTTAATTTACATATTCACATATCGTGATTTTTTTCTTTCACCAGCTGTTCTTCTTGCATCTGGCAGCTTCAACTGTGTTACTTTTAGTCTGAATTATGTGTTTAACTCCTTCGTATTTGTCTAATATTATTATTTGCTCTTCCTTTGTAAAAGATCTGCGGCTCTGCTGACAGTAGACTTGTCCATGTCTGTGATTGATCATATGGTGCAAATCCCGCCCCTTTCACGTGAACACGCTCACAGTCACATGGATGATTGATTTACCGAGTTGATAACCCCCGTCCCAGGATGGCGGTTGTTCGGGTTAGTGAAACCAGATAAGGAGAAGATACCCTGGGTATGTTGAACTCACTTCGTAGAACAGACATCAGGAGTTGCTGGAAAAAAACACATCATGTAAGATAATGTTACATTTGTGTGTGGAACCGAGTTAAGTTAGCTAGCCAGCTAGTGTTGGTGACGTATATTGTGCGAGACGAGAGATGTAGTTCACTGAGCGGTTACACACTAAACTAAATGACACTGTGACAAACCTACGACATACTGCCACTTTGTTGACTTGAATTTTTTTTTTTAATTGATAAACATCATATGTGATTCATGTCGCAATTAAAACGGGATCAAATAATTATTTGTCTCTTGCCATTGACTACATTCATATATTTCCAAAATAAGGTCCCATGGTGGTCCACTGGAAGGGACGGGACTTTTCCTCTATTCAGATCCTTTAATTAAGTCACAATCCCACACTGTAAAAAATACTCTATACATGGTGAGTACGTATTATTAGCTAAATTGTATTGTTTTGTATGTAAGACATAAATCTACAAAGAAACAAAACAGTCAAATATATATAGTTCCATAAAAAGTACAATATTTCCATCAACTTGTAGTAATGTAAGTATAAAGAAGCATTACATGAAAATACAGGTAGGTCAGTACAAGTACCTTACTACTGTAGTTACCTACTGTACTTGAGTAAATGTATTTGTGACATTCCACCACTGGATGGTTGGGATCATTTTCTAGTCAAATCCACAAGGTGTCACTGTAACATAACAAAGAGAGGAATTATGTCCCCTTGATCATGAGGTAGTCCCAGGACAGGTCACTAGTCCCAGGACAGGTCACTAGTCCCAGGACAGGTCACTAGTCCCAGGACAGGTCACTAGTCCCAGGACAGGTCACTAGTCCCAGGACAGGTCACTAGTCACCACAGCCCTGCTGCTGTGAGGCAACACTACTTACCACTGCACCACCCTTTAAACCATCTTTCATTTTCAAGACCTTAAAGTGAGTATTTGTTCTATTGCTCATATAAATAGATAGTAAAGGGATTACAGATTACTACTCTATATTATACAGTAGTTTATTCAAGGATAGCCACACCTGTATATGAGATTTAGTCATAAGCAAAGCTTCTGTATATATTGTACAGGCTATATGCACATTAAGAGTACAACGTGGACACATACTGTGGCTGTGGCTCAATTGATTACAAATAGTAGTGCCAAACTAATATAAAAGCCTTACTTCTTCTTCAGAGTAGTGTGGGGGTCAAATATCAAACTGACACTCTGGAGGAGGGATGTGCCAAACATGCCATTAAACATGGCTAATTATTTAGCATAAACATTAAGCTAAGGTTGACCCACAATTAAATCTCCATTAAAAAACGTTCAACAACTGTTATTTTCCATTATTTTTTTTAGATTAAAGGGTGTTTTACGCCACAGAAGGATGCTTTTTGGCAGAAGTGCCCTCCTTGGAAGCTGGTTTCAGATGGTGGCTTAGAGTATTGTCATCTATCTAGCACCATTTGAAATCAGTGTTCTTGGGGTGGGAAGTAGATGTCCCTGGCCAGCAACAGGCAGCTGTGAAGTGTCGCCAGAGGTGTCCAAGTTTGACCGATTACTTTTGGTGTTCAGAGTCTGCTTTTGTTTCTAGCACCATTTGAAATCGGTTACAGTGAAGGACAGATCTCATCTCACCTTGAGGAGGCCTAAGCTGTGCTCTTTATTTTACGGACTTTGGATTGACTGTAAGTAAGAGTCATAATACCACACTATAAAAATGCTCTTCACATTGTGAGTAAAAGTACATCAATATTACAAGTATTATAAGCTAAATGTATTGTTTTGTATGGAAAACTTTAATCCGCAAAGTAACGAAACGGTCAAATACATGTAGTCACGTAAAAAATACAAAGAAGCATTAAATGAAAATAACAGTGGATCAGTAAAAGTACCTTACAATTGTACTTGGGTACTGTACTTGAGTAAATGTACCTGTGACATTCCACAGCTGGGTGTTTGTCTGCCAACTTGATCAAAGGATCATTTGAACAACGTTCTAGTGAAATCCACAAGGTGGCACTGTAATAATAAATATTAGAGGGATTCTGTTTTTGGAGTAGTCTCTGTACCCACGGTTGGTATTTCAATTATGTTTAGAATAGCTATAGACAGTTTCCACTTTAATTAGTTCTTACAACTTGCTTAAAACATTTCGGATGTCTCCGACCCGGGACAGGTTGCTAGTCCATCTCATAGAAGCGTTTCATTGTGTGACTGATTGTCTGTCTCTGTGTTCAAACTCCCCTTGAACCCTCTAGCTGTGAGCTGACAGCACTACTAACCAGTGCACCACCGTCAACAAGGTTTCATTTTTAAGGTGTATACATCATAAAGTGAATATTTTACTGCACCTGGGTCAAACAAGATTTAGTAATGATAGCAAAGCTTCTGTATGTATTGTACAGGCTATATGCACATTAAGAGTACAATGTGAACACATATAGTGTGGTTGGCTGTGGAGCAGGAGGTAGAGCAGGTCATCCACTGATCGCAGGGTTGGTGGTTCCATCCCCACAGTCCATGTGTCGAAGCGTGTTCCAAATTGCCCCCGATGGTTAGCCACACCTAGCCTACGGTGTGTCAGTGTAGGACTCAATGGGAGAATTAGAGGCAAAAATTGTAAAAGACCATTGTCTGTTATTGTTTAATTTAATCAACCGATTACAAAAGGTAGTGCCAAATAAAAGCATGCCTCAAAATAATACAAAACTCTCACTGAGATGTTCTGACACACATTTTAGTTCAATAAATACAGATAAGCCACGCAAGTGCAAACATTTCAGAGATCACAGTCTATCCATCTTTATGTAACCACAGACAACACCTGTGTCCTAATACTCTTAAAGTATGCTTCTTCAGCCTTCTTCTGATTAGTGTGGGGGGGTCAACACATATTAAACTGACACTCTGGAAGAGAGATGTCTACAATACCAACAATTTGGGGAGGAAAAAGTATATTTTTTAAATTAATCTAATTCTTTTTTATTTTTCTTTGTCAGGGGAAACTTTCTAACTTAATTTGGTGAAGCTACAGGGCACAAAAAAAACATGTGCCAAACATGCCATTAAACATGGCTAATTATTTAGCATAAACTAAAGCTAAGCTAAGGTATGCCCACAATTAACAAACATACAACAACTGACACAAAAGCTCAAACACTTGGCTTTTTGAATTAAGGCATATGGAACGTGCCTTATATTCAGGCACTATGCTCGGGACTGTTTCACAGATCCCATCGTCATCCCTAGACAGGTTGAACCCGGAGGACCGGTTTATCGGCAAGAACCCTCTCTTTTACACAAGTGATTTTTCTGGTGAATAAACTATTTCCATTTCACTTACCCAAATGGTGTAATTTCTGATAGAAGTAAATAGGGCCTAAATGACTGAGGGCAACAATTTTTTAAATCGGTCCAGTATTGAGGGAGTCCACTGCAGCTGCAGAATGGGCTGTAATGTAATCATTTGGGGCAACCCGGTACCGTCAGTTTATGTCCACTAAAAGTGCTTGATTTTGCCACTGATAGGCTCAGATTGGTATTATAAGTGTCTGACAACATTATGGAAAGGACCCTACAGAGAAATAAAACCTTTTTCTTTACCTTTCTCTTTCTGTTTGTTACTGTGTCATGTGACTTGTTGCTGGAAGACAACGGTGGAAACGTGAGTGAGAGTTGGAGAGGAGTGCCATGGAACACCGGTGTTGTCAGAGTTTGTTGTGTTGGACTACAGAAAGCGTAGCTTAGTATTATCTAAAAGATTTTCAATATCATGGCTGAATAATTAGCAGATTTTGCCAATGTGGATGCAATGCGAGGTTTCAGAACGAGACTTCTCCGAGCGAGACGCACAATAACAAAACAGACCGGGTCGAGCGAAAAGTAAGAAAAAGGTTTCATTTCTCTGTCGGGTCCTTTCCAGCACCTTTCCAGCCCGTTTAGCGGCTGCAGCATTTTCCCTCAATACTGGACCAGTTTCAAATATTGTTGTCCCCATTAGTCACGTAGACACAAAAACATGGAGAAATAGGGTCGAATAATAATAAATAAGCTGTATTTAAGGTCAAGCATGCAAACATTCTTTACTGATTTTGCTTGTTTTAAGCCGACGGCGTAACGGAGCTATAATGGTCCGGCTGAGCTGTGCGCTGAGCTATAGTGCAAAAGTTTTAAATCAACATGGAGTTTAAGCCTCTCTGATAAACAGGAAATCTAACTTCTTCATGGTTACAGCGGAGAAATGCTGCTGTGATGTTGTAAAGGAAAGGGAAGGCATCTCAAACATCACTGAATTGAATTATGCAGAATAGAAAAACGTGGTTATGAGTGGTCTATCAAAGATTGAAATTATTGTCAACTAATTAGAGGAGTCGGGTTCAGGTTTGAGCTCCATTGGCGGAGGTTTGTGAATCTCAGACTGGCATTCAGAAACTCATTTTGGGGGTTTCATAAGCCTGCGCCATCCACGTGCACATGGACGGCACAAGTACATTCAAAGACTCTTCTAGTGACGTCCTCTTCTCAACCGCTCATCTTTACATTAAGCAATGCTGGACCAACAGGACTGTTCCGCTTACTGCAAAGAAAAATAATACAATTAGACATTTTAGACAAATTATGAAAAACCCTACAGTCTTGTGAAAGAGGAACAAATGTGAAGGGTTTTTAGAGAAGTAACAGGTTAGTTAGCAGCCCAGGATAATATAGAAGAAGGGAGGAAACATTAGTGATACATCATGGACATACAGTACGAATCATTAAAGCAACATTATCACATATTACTCTTCGTCAACATATCATTATCTGTATAATCATATCATCATATCATCATATAAATGAGTTCAAGTGTGCTTGGCGGTCCGTCTTCTTACCGAGAGTGCTACCTCCTCTCCATCTTTTGGAACCACATTGTCAGGTAAGCCTCTCCGAGAGCTGTAACCCAATAATGACCGGTCAACGTTACTGCTTATGCACGACCAGGCAGGCAAGAAGCGAGGAGACTTTAAGGAAGTCCAGAAAAACACCCTCTTCACCCACAAGACTAGATCAGCCATGTTCAAAGAATACCACACCCACCCACCCCAAATAGGACTGTTGTACCAACAAACGCTCTGTTGTCACATTTTTTGCATATTTCATTGACATGGCCTCCATCTTTTTATTCACAAGGAGAACCAACCAATTCAGTTGCCTTGAGGGCCCAAGTTGTGAAACTTGGAAGCATGTGTAAGTATCAAAACCTCATACAAAGAGGTGTGACGGTTTATTTTGAAGACACTCTCCTACAGTTCACAGTGAGTTTGGCATTACACATGAACAACTCTACCCCAACAGGAAACTAAAGCGGTTGCCTCACAAAGATTAGCAGAAATGTCACCTACCAGTTGCCACTACTTCCTATTTTGCAGAGATAAAATTAGTCAATGTGAAACTTGAATGAACCGGAAAGGCTATTTCAAACAGAAACTTCCGATCGCACTTCAACTGAACAGTGCTTTGGGTGAATCTAAGATCCCTTTAAATGGCATTATGTTCCTACGCTTTAATCCAGATCACGTTTGCAAATTGCACTAGCAGACCCTTGTTGGGGGGGGTAGCCAAGTAGTGTATTAAAGGAACAGCTTAGAATGAGTCCTTCATATCTACACAGGGAGCAGGTCTTCTTACACGGAGTCCACCATGTTGCTCCGCCATGTTTCTACGGTAGCCCAGAACAGACAAACCAAAGCCTGGCTCTAGAGAGAGCTTTTTGCATTTCTATGTTACCTGAAGGACACCGTAGTTCTCAGACACGCTTTTGAGCGGAGGGGTGTTCAGTTGGTTGCAAATTGCAACCTCACCGCTAGAATGTTAATTGTAGTTTGATTGTACATGTGTACAGATATAATGGCTACGTTCCAAATCACATTTTACATTTAATACAGCTGCCCTTGCAAAGTACGTACTGTTGCATGCAGTACACATACAGTTGGGACACACTACTTCGCCTTGAACTTTGACCCTCTTGCTCATATATCTGCTGTGCAGAGGATTGTGGGTCAGAATAGTTAGAAAAGCGTGCTGCCTTGCAGACTACAAAATGTGACCGGATGTAGTAGGACTTCCTGGTATTTTGGCATACTGCATTTGACATACTATGTATTGGAACACACACTACATCTTTTTCTGGCATACTAAATAGTGTGGTAGTATGGGTATTGGAACGCACAGATTGTGTGTAATGGAGAGGCTGTGTGCTGCAACGTTACCTGTGTTCTCTCGAATGACCAAGACAAATTTCTCAATAAAGGCTAATCCATTCTATTTTTAGATGTGGGAGATGTGTGGCACATAAGCTGATGCACATGATACATGTCATCTGTAATTTCTATGCCATTCTGTTACTAGAACCTGTTTTGCCTCTTTGGTCATGTAAATGTATGGCATCCATGGAAAAAGAATAGGAAACAATAAACGCAGTCGAGTATTAACAAAAAACCTGCACACTTAATACTTAAACATGCTTTATCATCTTTGTTGCATTTGGCTGATTAGAACCACCATAAGGCACTTTGGGGCGGAGCTCTGTCCACTGAGTGACCTCCAGCTCTGTGTAGGAGAGTGACCTCTTATGACAACACTGACACTGTGTGGTAGAGAAAAACCTTAGTCCAAAAGCCCTTTCAATGCACACGACTTCAACATGCAACACTTGACAGACAGAGAGAGCTTTAACAGCATGAGGAAGCTGACTAAATACAAAGCACTGACATAAAAAAAGGTTGGAAAAGCCTCGACAGGGATAAAGCACGGTTAATGTCTGAGATGTCAATAAAAAAACATGCAGGCATGCAAACTCATCAGGGGTGGAAGCGAGGAGGTGGAAAAGGTGATGCAACCCTCCTGGGTTGGTTTTTTTAAATCCTGCAATTTGGTGCATTGTGGCCATGAGTTTATCTCTGGCTAATGCACCAATTTATCTATGAAAAGTATCAAATAAAACATTTTACCTTCAGAAAAGTATGCTACTAGTGATGGAGTCCCATTTCCCTCCTAACTGCACAAAACTTGTACTTATTTAACTATCCAACTATATTTTACAATAAAAATAACAGAAATATCTGTACTTATTATCTTTATCAACTTTAAAAGGCAACCACAATCTACAGTACATTTAGTCAAAAGAAAAAAACAGGGCTGTCAAAGTATCGTAACGCGTCAACGCAAAATCGTTTTAATGCCACTCATTTCTTTAACGCATTAACATTGACTCAATCGAGCTGTCAGAGGTTGTGGCGGGTGGACTTTTAAAGCCAGAGTGAAGATACTGACAGAAGCTAGAATCCATCGGTACCAACCATGTCATACTAGCTTGTCGCAAAGGAGGCTAAATAACGCTCCAAATTTACGCAAAAGTTTGGCGTTGAAAAACTGGCATGGCCATTTTCAAAGGAGTCCCTTGACCTCTGACCTCCAGATATGTGAATGAAAATGGGTTCTATGGGTACCCACGAGTCTCCCCGTTACAGACAGCATATTTGTTATGCTAAATGCAGTACCTGTGAGGGTTCCTAGGGAGGGTTCCACATTGGCTATATGTCAAAAGTCAATTACTTCTGTAATTGTTTTGTCCCGTTCTTGCGTCTAAAGGCTGCTTGAAAGCAACAGGGATAAGGAGTTGGGCTCCGGGTTGTTTTTTTCCTAGTACCGGTGATCGGCACCCCTGGGTGATGCTGTCATTCACATTCCCTATAACGGTGGAGCGACGCTGACACAACATCCTCGTTTAATACACAACCCTCTCTGTTGCTGTAGAAGCTGACCTGGAACCTGGTGGCTGGTCTTCCAGCTCCAGCGTTTCATGTGCTCATTATCGGACCCCAGGAGGACTAGCTGGTGCCATTGGTATCAGCTAATGGGGATCCTTTTTAAATAAATAAATAAAGTCATAGTGTGACTGACTTGCACGCCAATCCTCTTGTTGTGCTAACCTCAGCACTTCTTGCTTGCAGCGTACGGCTATAAGTTTCCGAGCGGAACTTGCACTTGTGAATTTAATATTAATTCGATAATTCACTTTCGACAGAAATCAGTCTGTAGACGGAGCACTTGCAGCCATTTAAACCCCCCTATTTTGCAGAAAGGGGAAGAGTTTGCATGCCTGAACATGGAGAAAGTAATTGTAAGGGTTAGTCGGCGGAGTGGAATAAAACAACATGTTACCGTCGTTTGTCCTTGATGATTGCCGGAACTCCACAGAAATAGCATCCACAGGCAGTGAGGACACTAACAATGAGGACTATTTTGATGAGAAACAAATGGAGATGTATGAAGATGATGTGGTCATGAGGCCAACAAATGTAGTGCCATTTAATTGTCTGACATGAAAAGGGTTAGATTGGTAATCCCAAAAAGCTTCTTTTTTTTTAATGAAATTATGGCTTTTGCTCTTTGTTAGAATACCAACTCAAAAATGATTGTTTAAACCTTATATGCACCTTCCATACCAAAATGCATACCATTTATCAAACACCAACCACAGTAAAGTGACACACATCCAGCCATTACTACATGAGTATGTTCTAATGGCTGAATGTGTCACTCTGTTATTTGTTGACCCAAATAAGAACATGATGGCCTCTCCAGAACTCTACTGTAATATAACCAAGCTGTTCTTCTGAGGCCATCATGCTTTTATTTGGGTTAACATTACCTCTTTACATTCTTGATGTACTGTTCAAGGATGAAGTTGAAACTTACCCGTCAAACAAACACCCAACCATACAGCTTTGGTGTTTCCATCACTGCCTGTAAAACACAATAAATAAGGACAGAATTGTGTCAAACAGTGGTTTTAGTTAAACTACAATGTTCATCTTCTGCGGTTAAAAAAACAATGAATCCAATTAATAAGAGATTACTTTAATGACTTACCAGGTGGGCCAGTTTCACCTGAAACAAAGGTGTAAAGATAAAACATTTTAAAAAATCAAGTTCATCTACTGTATCTTACAAAGACAGATCAACTAGGGCTCAGCAATGTTTTGAGGAAACATTAAGGTGAAGGACATAATGATGAGATAAAGTGTTGAGGAATGGCTAGTGTGTTGTGCCTGATGTGATTTAAGAAGGGTATGACCGGATGATTGCTTTACACGTATTGAGAAGATTCTATCATCACTGTTAAGTAAAGATTTTCTCATGAAAAAGCCTTAAAAAAAGTAGATTATATTGTTACATTTATTTAAAGTAAGTTTTTCAGTTGGCATATTGTTTGAGCCAACTGGAACGGGTTTAGAGTTGCAAAATTCCAGGAATATTCAAGGTAGAAGCATTCCATGGAAATTAACAGGAATTAATGGGGAAAAAAAACATCAATAAAATGGGAATATAGTGGTCATTTGTTTGTTTGTTATTTGTTTGTTATTTTGCCAAATAAATCCCTTAATTTGTAAAATACTGTACATACAATGTGAAATGTGTCGAGTTAGCTTGCTAGCAAGTTAACTAATATGGAGTATAGTACAATGTCTGGGGTGAAGTGAAATTTGAGCCAACAATGTGGGCTGTGTGCCAACCTAGGGTTTAAAGTGAACAACTTATTTATGAAAGAAATGTTTAACATTAAAGAATGAATGGTAATAGATTCATTAAAACTCCTCAGTTAGCATTAGCATGCTCAATCAAGCTACATCCCACATGGCAAGGCCTGTTGAAGGAGGCTGGCTCACGCTTCATCAACACCTCATATCTTTGGGGGTACAACACGTACGCAGTCAAATCTGGTCTGAACTCGCCGAAATGGAGCCAATCGCAACGCACGACTGCAGCTTCAGTTACACTGCGCATGACCCATGTCCGCCCGTGTCCCGGCCTCCTTCAATAGGCCTTGCCACATGGTAACAGCTAGCTGGCAAAAACTAACAGAAGGCGTTAACAATTTATAAACTGTGTACTTTGCTTTAGGCTACTATCTGCCGGTTAACTGAAATATCGCTTTTTTTTTTATTCAAAATATATTCACTCCAGTAATATAATCAAGACATACATGACTGTAGAGTGCAGTAGTGCTGGCCGTAGTGTGGGCTGCACACGTGATGGGAGAGCGTGTTGCTGAACGCAGTGCATGGCTACAATTCAATTAAATGGGCATAGTTTTAACCCCAAATATGCCATATGACCTAGTATTGCTTTTTTATGTATATTTTCCCCCCAAAATAAGTTCACTATTAAAAAAGGTATGGCTTTCTATATTGAAATTGTGGAAAATTCTCAAGCTAACAGAAGTTTTCCAACCCTTTATACCCCTCGTCTTTGAGCTGCGTCTTTGTCTGTTCACCGAGCGGCTTTCCACAACAATACCACGAAGAAGGAACGGAGGAGTTTTAATTCAGATTATATTGTTTCTTATGAGATTCACAAAACTTTAAAAGCAGACATGAGGTCTCCACTATGATACAGTTGAGGAGCAATTTCAAAACTATAAAATAAGGAACAGGCCTTCATCATAATTTAGAAAAATTCTATATTGTCTACTGCAAATAATCGCAAGTTGATCGCGCGTTTTTTCTCTGTTCTGGGTGTGCCTTGAAGGGAGATTTGTCGGCATGGGAGTGGGCGGATGTGCTGCTATAACACTGCAAGTTGCAATTTCCTGTGAGGTCAAAATGTGAAAATCCTGACTTTGCTCAGCCCTAGTATAAACAGAAGTA
>CAKALU010044241.1:12975-27301 GCA_916700995.1 Hozukius guyotensis | reverse complement strand
TATATATATATATATATATATATATATAGTAGGTAGGTTTTGTGTAATGGTTTATTTATTTTATTTTATTTTTTTATATATATATATATATATATATATATATACAGTTTATATAGTAGGTAGGTTTTGTGTTCTGGTTTATTTATTTCATTTACATTTACTTGCAGGTTCTAAATTGATCAAAATGTTTGTGCTGGATGAAGCTGGCGAGATGCTTAGTCGAGGTTTCAAGGACCAGAACTATGAGATTTTCCAGAAACTGGGAAGCAACACACAGGTAAAAACTTTACATTTAAAAAATACTTTAAAAGACTATAGTTTTTTTTCCCATTTTCATCATTTACTGTGTGACCCTGAAGTCATTTTCCATTCTGTTAGTTAATAGTTTCTTGTCCTCCAAAAAAAAGAGACTGCAATTCCATTGAGGTCATTTTCAGGAAGTGATATATATTTTTTTGGAGGGAACTCAAAGGAGATAAGTAGGGTGAGAATAAACTTCTGATTTCATCCCCTGAGAAATATGGAATTTGGGTTTAAAGTCAAGAACACTGTCTCTCCACCAGAGGGAGACATTGTTCTTTCTTCACTATTTCAGACCTGTTGAGGAAGAATCTCCCTCCTACCAAAATACCAGGCAGGATCACAGTCATGAGAGCAGTTTAAACTGGTACAGGACCCGAACCTCGGAGCTGCTGTCTCAGTAACTGTGGTTGACGAAGCCTTTCAGCGGACAAAATGTCCATGATGTGGTTCTGCAGCTCAGAGGAAATCATGTCTTCTTGCATCGGGATAATAAAGCTGTGCATGACAATGTGCATCAACAAATAGGTCAGACGGAGTTTTCAAGCAATGTCAGCTCATAAAGTTGGGAAATATCATGTGACCATATTATATTTACCAATTATATGGAGTGAGGTGGTGACCTGTCATTGGTTTCTTAAAGCTGGAGTGGCTAGAAATGGAGCAAATATGATTTAAAAAAGTTATTTTTATAAAACGGTTGCTATATCCTGACAGTAGTACATAAGACAGGTAATATTAAAATCCGGTGCTCCTAATGCCATTAAACAGATAAGGACACATGATGTAGAGGAAGGCCGCCTGTTCGATTCCCCCTACTGACAGGATAAATACTGGAAGAGCAGCCCCTCACTGCTCCCTCATTACCACCACTGAGGTGCCCTTGAGCAACGCTTTAATCTGCTGTAGTGGAGCTGCTCTCTGCTGAGAAGCTCCTGGCTGTGAGCGTGAGGAGGCCACCCACTCAGCTACAGAACGGACTGGTTTGTTTCAGTCCCAGATGGACTCAGAATTCATGAATTTGTTTAAGCGGTTGAATGATTTATTTCTTTTGATTTGTAGCCCATCCCCACACGTATTTCTCATTTTACAGCTAAACAGTACACTACAAGATGTTTCTGAGAACATCTGAGGAGAGAAATAGTCGTTACAGTAACAGAATATTGATTCATATTTGATCAGAGCTGCCTAGTTTGACCGTTTGGTCGCGAGCAGTGATTGACAGCTGCTGTTGAGAGACGCCTCGGCTCTGATTGGTTGTTTTCCTTTCGACGTGGTGAAATCTTGGGGGCCATGTTGGGGCAGAACTCCACAACAAGCTGAAAACAATCCTCTGATAGGAAGCAATCTATGGGAGCCATTAATTACACATTTTTTATCTGTTCAAAATGTACCTTAAAGGGAGATTTGTCAAGTATTTAATACTCTTATCAACATGGGAGTGGACAAATATGCTTGTTTTATGCAAATGTATGTATATATTTATTATTGGAAATCAATTAACAACACAAAACAATGACAGATATTGTCCAGAAACCCTCACAGGTACTGCATTTAGCATAAATAAATATGCTGAAATCATAACATGGCAAACTGCAGCCCAACAGGCAACAACAGCTGTCAGTGTGTCAGTGTGCTGACTTGACTATGACTTGCCCCAAACTGCTTGTGATTATCGTAAAGTGGGCATGTCTGTAAAGGGGAGACTCGTGGGTACCCACAGAACCCATTTTCATTCACATATCTGGAGGTCAGAGGTCAAGGGACCCCTTTGAAAATGGCCATGCCAGTTTTTCCTCGCCAAAATGTGGCATTAGTTTTGAGCGTTATTTAACCTCCTTCACAACAAGCTAGTATGACATTTAGTTGGTACCAATGGATTCATTATTTTCTAGTTTCATATGATACCAGTATCTTCACTGTAGCAAAGATCGATTTTGTTAATGCGTTAAAGAAATTAGTGGCATTAAAAACGAATTTCTAACCAACCTTAAAACCAAGGCCTAACTTTCAAATAGTTCACACAAACACTACAGACAGTGTTGCCAGATCTCCCGAGAGAAACAAACCCAAAAGAAGCAACTCCACCCCCCCCAAAAAAAAGCATCAAGCAACCAATATGAGAGAGAGAGGCGGCCACTTGATCACTTCATATATGTATGAATTTATTTTGGATTGCATCCAAAAAAACCAACCAAATATTTCATTTTTGCATCCACTTTTAGCTTGTAACTTTACATTTTTCTTGTTATAAACTTAAATAAGTTGAACGTTTCGTGTCATTTTTGCATACATTTTTAGCTTCTAACTTTACATTTTTCTTGTTATAAACTTAAAGTTGAATGTTTTATATCATTTTTGCATCCATTTTTAGCTTGTTACTTTACTGTTTTTTTGTTGACTAAACTTTTGAACATTTTATGGAATTTAAACTTTTAAAAATGTAAACTTTTCCCAGTCTTAGTTGCCATATTTCGCCCACTTAGTACCCGGCATTGTTAGCTAAACTCCATCAACCCCGCGAAGATTTGTCTCACAACACCACACTCGTGAGGTGTTGTGTACGGATCCTGCAACAGGATAAACTAGACCGCTATAGAGGAGAGAGACGGGAGCCCAAACTACACTTTAGAAACAAGCCCAGCAAGACTACCAATAGTTGTAAGCGACTCTTCAGGAAAACAAGCCCCAAAGTTGCTTCTAATAAGCAGACTTGGCAACTCTCTGACTACAGAGATGCACATCTACATATATCCACCTCCTCTGTATGTAACACATGTATGCACAGGCATTGTCATGCACAGTGAATGTGAATATGCGCCCTGCACCAGCAAGCACGAATAACTCAAATAAAAACTCTCCAGCTGTCATTGACTTGTAACTCCCCTCAATGGCCCCCTGTCCCAATCCCCAAACACACACACACACACACACACACACACACACATACACACACACACACACACAGACACACACACACTACATCCCAGGCAGGTTAACCCCTCCTAACCTCCCCGGTGTCCCAATATGACGTCCATGCAGCCTCAAAACATGTTACGTCTCTCTGCTTTTTTTTGTCCTGCTCTCAGCCTAGGTGGCCCTTCTTCCAAAGGCACTTTGGCGAAGATACCCCCGTGCCCATCCCCCCCCCAACTGCCCAAC
Source organism: Hozukius guyotensis (assembly GCA_916700995.1). Taxonomy (NCBI): domain Eukaryota; kingdom Metazoa; phylum Chordata; class Actinopteri; order Perciformes; family Sebastidae; genus Hozukius; species Hozukius guyotensis. Next base: position 23,839 of record CAKALU010044241.1, on the reverse strand, counting down.
ACACACACACACACACACACACACACACACACACACACACACTCCCGTTACCCACTCCACCCCCTGTTGGGTGCTGGATTGTGGGGTTGAGAGATGGTGGGGTGGGTGGTGGGGGGGATTATGCGAGTGTGAGGCTCGTAAAGGGCCTGCCATGGTCTTTCTGTTGTGTGACGGATGGCTGGGAGGCTGAACAGGCCTGCTTTGCATGATAAGAGAAGCCAGCAGAGGGGAGAATAGAGGTCTATTCAATGAGGCCTGTCACCCAAAACCACCCTCCTGCACTGAACCCTCACACCCCACCCCTTCATCATCCATCCCTTCATCCTTTCGTCCCTCCTCCTCCTCCCTTGTTCTCCCTTCGCCATCTTGGTCTCCCTTTCTTCCTTCATTTTGTGGCTTTCATTTGCCCGTCTTCACTGCTTCTTTCTCACCCTATAATCTACACCCCCACCCCCCACTTTCGCTGCCCTCCTTACTTCTTGATTTCATCCCACTTAATTTCTGTTCATTCAGATTTTCCCTCCTTTCCATCAAGCTGTTTTTACCTCCATAACATTTGAATCCTCTCATTACTCTGTGGGCATTGTGAATGAGGAGCCATAATGGAAATGTCATGGTCAAAGCTCTTTAACACTAAAAGAAGTCATGTGACTTGATGCTCTGACATGCTTAGTGAGTCCACGTTTGAGTCAGCAGGAGATATTATGGCATAATTAGGTTAAAGCTGCATTCAACGGTTTTTAGCCACTAGGGAGCAGGAAAACACCAAAACAACAGATAGACAGATATACAGCCGGGAGTCTGTCACGCTTTGTAAAGCTGATATGAGCAACATATTAAATGTCTAACGTATATTAGCATTCATTTGGAGTGGTGCTTGTGTCCAACAAGCCCCCAGGAAGAGCGTCGGGCGTTGATGCCAACTTTCGTAGTGGTCAAACGGCGGTACTACATCCTCCGTGTCCGTCACATGATGCCCCAGTACGAACACTTTAATAGTCCTTATTTAAATCATTAGGTCCTAAAAGTTGTAAAATGCACTAATAGCTGAATCCAGAGTTATTTCCCTTCCACTGTTCATGTGAATGAGACCGAGGCTGGAGCGAGGCTGCCGTGACGACAGCGTGATGGCTGTGATCCCGTGACCGAGTGATGTGACCGAGTGGGTGCTACTGTGCCTGCTCCATGGGCCCAATGAATGCGGAAGATCGCCGGAAGATCCTGGTACATTTACCAGTCGGAAGTCGAGCCATTTTGGCTTCATGCGCCACTGGGGCCCCGCCTCCAACGCTGTATCCAGTTCTCTTAATACATCCATGGTGTCCACCTGATGTCCAATATTCAGTCTCCTTTTTGCTCTGGTTTGGTCTCCACCAACTCCTGAGAAAAATATCCGTCCCCTGTTTGTTGCTGGGCATCAAACAGCGGACACTAAACGGACTTTACCCTGCCAGCTCCGTAGTACAAAGTTCGTAATGTCCGATTGAGCCCACGTGTGAATAAAGCCGCTCATTGTCCGGAGAATTCACAGCGAGTTAGCGAGCGTGTTGATGACATGTGACTGGCGCGAAACCGGAAGAATACAAACATCCCGGGGCGAAGAAGAAGAAGAATTTACACAAAGACAGCAACGAAAATGTCTAACTGGAGAGACTTCTGTCGCCAGACAAATTCAAGGAGAGGCAAGAGACTCGTTGTTTAAGACCAAATTAAGAACCAACTACGTGACCGCGGTATAATCTGCGTCATGTCATGCCTCGCCAAAACCAAACAGAGTATTCCCAGTAGGTGAGAATGCGTCTGACACGTACAATATCCTATTATGTGCTACAGGTGCGAAAGGGAATCTCAGGACATTGTTTGGACCTGATTCTCAGGACATAGTCTGGAGTTCATCTGGCAAAACGGCTAAAATGTCCAGTGATCTTACCCATATCAACCTTAACCTGGAATTCTGGAAGCTAACAGATTGTGGTAAACCAATATATTGATGATTCTCAGTATAATATTATAGACTGTCTCTCTGTCCAGATAACATTTGTCAGCCAGTTTTCAGGTGAAAGTGCATCAGTTTTACAGTTGAACAGAGAAGGCGGGACATTCACACCCACATCGGGATCGACACTCCCACCGCGGTGGTGTGTGTGCCACAAAAATGGGAGAACACACACCGCCGCGGCATTATCAGCTATTACTATTATTACAGTTTAACCGCCATACGACTGGAGGCCCTTGTGACCAAATTTAGCAGGAGGAGAAACATGAATGGATTGCATCACTTGTAGAGGAGAAGAGTGAATATAACAGTACATTTTTAGAGATTAGTGGGATTTTAATGGAAAACCTGACAAACAAAAGCCCAGGTGGTGAACAGCATGGTCGTTTCTGTGAGGGTGGTGGTGGTGGGAGGGACGGAGAGGGAGAGGACTGAATACTGCTGCTGTCTTCACCTCTATCAACTCTGACAGGCACGCAGAAAAATAACATTTTAACCCTCCGAGACCGACTTTACTGTCTTTCAAAGGCTGTAGCAGGTTCAGTTTTAGAGCGAGAGTGAAGATATCAAATATGAAACTAGAAAATCTAATGAATCCACTGGTACCAACCATGTCATGGTAGCTTGTCTGGAAGCAGGTTAAATAACGCTCCAAAGTTAGGCTACATTTTGGCAAGAAAAAACTGGCATGGTCGTTTTCAAAGGGGTCCCTTGACCTCTGACCTCAAGATATGTGAATGAAAATGGGTTCTATGGGTACCCACAAGTCTCCCCTTTACAGACATGCCCACTTTATGATAATCACATGCAGTTTGGGGCAAAAAACATGCACCAAGCTGAGACTCTTGTGGATCCAATGAGCCCAACTGTATTCATGTGTGATGATGTTAGTCCCCATAGGAGACATTTCATTGTAGTGAGACCATTTTTTTTTAATGTGACCTCACTGTCTAAAATGACCTGTGGTGACCTCTAGGATAATCACAGCCTCATGAAACTTTACAGCCACAAACTACAGACCTAGAGCATTCAGAGGATGGATGGCGTACCTAGGTAGATTGACAATAAGGGGGTTTCTGAGCAGTTTACACAACAGAAGCGCTCGCCATCCAATCGTCGAAAAATGAGAATTCTTGCAGAAAACTTAAAAAATGTCAAAAGTTTTTGATACCAAATCACAGCATGGCTTTTTTCTATGGTGTTCGTCAAGGTCTTGGTGTCTTAATGTGGTATTTTGGAGGGATTATTGATCATTTTTATTAATTCTCGAATTATAAAAAATGATTAAATTTAGCACCAAATCTGTGTAACAAATGGTATCAACCCACAAATTGCTCTAACAACTTATGAGACATACTGTAGAACAACTTGACACACAGTGCAGAGCAGCATCTCAATTATTCTTCAGGTTCTCAGCTTTCAGATGATGTACACCACTTCTATATGACATCTACTGTTGACCTGCTATCTCCCCCTAAAGACCCCCTGTACCCCCTAAAAAAAAGACAAAAACTGGTCTATTGTGGGTCTCAGAGAGTTAAAACCGCCAAAAAATGCACAGCTCTGTGATGATGGACAGAAAAGGAGGAAACCGACTGCCATGTTGTGTCTGATGTGACACACGAGCGTAAAGTAAGACTGTGTGACGGGGACAGAGAGGGAGCTGAAAAAACTCTCTCACCGCCGCTCCGTTCCCGTCTGAGGCCACAGAAGTTGACAGATAGATGAAGAAAAGCTGAGCGTGTGAGTGTTGGCGAGTTGTTTTTGAAAGAGGAAAAGCCAGGGGAGCGAGGAGGAGGAGGAGGGCAAGGTTTGGAAGGGATTCCACACCAGGTTGTCATGGAGATGGAAACGGGAGACTGGAGCCTCACAATTCCCAATTAGTCACAAACACATGGTCACAAACACACACCTGCAGCATGCACACACACACATACATCTGCATAATACACTCTCCAACTGACTTAGGAAAACTCACACACTTCTGGTGAGATGTCGCACACACACACACACACACATAAACACCTGCACAGAAAAACCATCGTACCACCTGGTCTTCTGTTCCTGTTCTCACCTGGGCTGTCTGGCAGGACTGAAGAAGGCTGAAGACACTACTCGCTAGTCTTGCTTTTTCTTAAGTTTTTTTTTATAATATACTTTATTTTGAGAACTTTTCATTCAACAAGTGTTAACTCTCTGAGACCCACAATAGACCCGTTTTTGTCTTTTTTAGGGGGGTACAGGGGGTCTTTAGGGGGAGATAGCAGGTCAACAGTAGATGTCACATAGAAGTGGTGTACATCATCTGAAATCTGGGAACCTGAAGATTAATTTGAGATGCTGCTCAGCACTGTGAGTCAAGTTTTTCTATGTCTCATAAGTTGTTGCCGCAATTTTTGTGCTGATATCATTTGTTACACAGATTTGGTGCTAAATTTAACATTTTTTACCACTCAAGAATTGATAAAAATGATCAATAATCCCTCCAAAATACCACATTAAGACACCAAGACCTTGAGGAACACCATAGAAAAAGCCATGCTGTGAATTGGTATCAAAAACTTTTGACATTTTTTAAGATTTCTGCAAGAATGGCATTTTTCTGCGATTGAATGGCGAGCACTTCTGTTGTGTAAACTGCTCAGAAACCCCCTTATTGTCAATGTAGCTAGGAAAGCCATCCATCCTCTGAATGCTCTAGGTCTCTAGTTTGTGGTTGTAAAGTTTCATGAGGCTGTGATTATCCTAGAGGTCACCACAGGTCATTTTATACAGTGAGGTCACGTTTGTCCATTGTCCTACAATGAAATGTCTACTATGGGGACTAACATCATCACACATGAATACAGTTGGGCTCATTGGATCCACAAGAGTCTCAGCTTGGTGCATGGTTTTTGCCCCAAACTGCATGTGATTATCGTAAAGTGGGCATGTCTGTAAAGGGGAGACTCATGGGTACCCATAGAACCTATTTTCATTCACATATCTGGAGGTCAGAGGTCAAGGGACCCCTTTGAAAATGGCCATGCCAGTTTTTCTTGCTAAAATTTAGCCCAACTTTGGAGCGTTATTTAACCTCCTTCAGATAGATAGATAGAGTCAGATCGGGATCGCGGGTCTCAGAGGGTTAATTGAAAATCGCTCCCTACGTGTGACTTAACATGTCAGGCTAAACGGATGGATTTATCTCCTCCGTCACTGAAGCCAACTGTGGATGAAGCTGAGCAGACTCGGGGGAGACGACGCGGTCCCTTTTGGTGGAACGCCGCCGTTAACACAAAGACTCTTGAGGACAGCAAAAGAAGAGGTCTATTTTCCACCAAACCAACAAAGATCTTCCTCATTCTCCCGCAGCTCTGAAGTAACTCTGTGTGCCATTGTAGCTGAATCAATACCCCGTGTATGGGGACATGTCTCCGGCACAATCCTCTGAAAAGAGGGCCAGGCTTCTCAAAGGCTTTAAAGAAGACACAACAAGCGTTTGCGGGGTTAGCCGGACTAATAATAATGTTGTCGTTTTTGATTGAGTCGGACTAGTTCGCTCTGGAAATGGCGGAGGGATATGTTAAAAAAAAAGAAGTATTATGTATTTGCATAATAGAGTAAATTTAGGCCTATAATAAACTGTCCTGAGTCGTTATATCATTAACTATTTAATTTGCCCTAACATGGTGAACTTTTGGATTACCACCCAGGCAAAGTGGCCCCCTTTAGGTCCCAGACCCTTATGGGCCCCAGATATCTGCGGTGTAGAGAGGCACTGTGCCAAAGTCTAGTTTTAAAACTGGGTGGTTTCTGGGCCTCTAAGTTAAAATATAATAAAGCTGCCGTTTATAGTCTGTAGTCCCCACTGTACCTGATGCAGAATGGGAGGAAGTGGAGGTCAACAAGGGTCCTTAAAGGGGGTTAATCTGGCCTCAATATAAAGACATCTGTGCGTTTTTTGTGGTGGTCTACATCAGTGGTTCCCAACCTGTTTCCCTACTTGTATCTAAGAAAATCCTCAGTTTGAATAAAGTGACTCAGTGTATAATGAGTTAGTCTTTTGTTAATAAATCAACTTTCTTTTAATGAACATAATTCATCAGTGTGTGAGCAAACTGTTTTTGACCGCAGTGAAAAGGTTTTTGAAAGGCTAAATGCCAACAAATATCCACTGAAGCAAAATATTTCGTTAGATAAAAACTGAAATGACTACATCTATCTTTTTTTCAATACATTTTGACTTTACAACGATTATGATTTTAGTTATACATTTGCAAATCTAATTTTAACAACTTCAGCAGCAGACAAATCCTCTCTTGCACCCCACTTGGATCTTTGGCGCACCCCTAAGGGGGGCCTGGTTTTAGATAACATTTTTGTTAACTGTATATCACACTTACAGTTACGGCAAACTGCCTGTGAGTCGTCGGAGAGAGACAGGAGCCCAAATAAGAAACTACACTTTAGAAACAAGCCCCCCCCCAAAAAACGCAACGCGCGACTACCAATATTTGCAAGCTACTTCTCAGGAAAACAAACCCAAAGTTGCTTATAATAAACAGACTTGGCAACTCTGTCGCCCATGTCTCCGGGAAATGAATACAAGTCACCGTCATGTCCCCTAAAGGACCCAAAGCAGTGATTTCACTCCTTTTATTCAAAGGTCCCATATCGTGCTGATTTTCCAGGATCATACTTGTATTTTATGTTTCTACTAGAACATGTTTACATGCTGTAATGTTCAAAGAAACACTTTATTTTCCTCATACTGTCTGCTTGAATATACCTAGTATTTACCCTCTGTCTTAAACGCTCCGTTTTAGTGCATTTCAACGGAATTGCGTTGCTAGGCAACACTTTGGGTCCATGTTTACTTCCTGTCAGCTGATGTCATTCACATACACTGCAACAGGAAATAAACTCGGACACATTTAGAATGTTTAAAACCGTGTAATGGTCTAAATATTGTATATTTGTGACATCACAAATGGACAGAAATCCTATAACGGCTTGTTTCAAACGCACAATTTCTGAATACGGGCTGTGTGTGTTTCTCTGTATATTGAGCATTTTGACAGTTTAACAGTATTTATTTAGCACTTAAACCTGCTTTATTTATTTATTTATTTATTTGCACATATATAAAACTGCACGAAATCCAGTCAATGAAAAAAAAAACAAGAAATGTGTCAAGAGAGGTCAAGAAGCCACCTCCCCCCAACCCCAGGAGAAAAAAAACTATAACAAAAAAGGAAGAAAGATCTAAACAACATAATTTTAAAAATACAACAAAAGTTAAACAACAACAAGAAGTACACAAAATGTGCAGAATTTCTAACCAGACAGTGGAAAACAATCCAATAAAAACAATGAAATACATTGATAGAAGAAAATAAAATGTATCTAAACATATCAAAAAATAATTAGACATCATGAATTAAATGAGATGATGATTTCCTTTTAAAATGTTCTAAGGATAATGAGCTCTTGATAACATGTATTTTGGTGTTCCATATTTGTACACCACGATATCTGAGGGAGTACTGGCCATGTCTTGTAAAAAACAAAAAACCTGCTTTATAATATAAAAGACATGAAAATCTCACTTTTTACAATATGGGACCTTTAAGAATAAGACTTATACATTTCTTATGGACCAATCCTGGGGGGTTGCAGAGTGGTACTTCAATGTATTGGCTTCATATATTCCAGAAGTTTTAAATGCAAAAAAAATGTCCCACATCAGGCTAATTCACCCTGGTATTTAATTATGGGAATGCTGATTCACCATTCACACAATTTTTTGGGAATTCACTTTTTTACATTATGGGACCTTTAACTTTGATTAAACCTTTTTTTTATTCAGATGTGCAGCTCATTTTAGTTGATAACTGAATATGAAGATACTAATGTCCCTTCAATCCTCCACCCCCCCTCTCCACCACCGTCATCAACAAGTGTCTCGCGCGCTCTCGGTGCCTTTTCACTTGCAAATGCATGCGCACACACACACACAGGAGCTCTTCTCCTATTGGTCCTCCACACCCGGCTGACTGCACCAGAACAGGGGAACTTTTGCAGGATGAGTTCAGTGTGTGATTTGGCCTCCTGACAACAACAAGTGGTTTCACCGCTGAGAGAGAGAGAGAGAGATAGAAACTGCGTCCAGAGAGGCAGCTGCTTACTGCTCCAACACCTTTCTGTTAGAAACAGTATAATGACGCACAGGACCAGACTTTAAGAGAAACTCTGCTGCGCGTAATTAGTGCGTAATTAGTTGATTTGGATCAGCCGCTGCGCACGGTTCAACCTGCACAGGTGGACGGCTGCAAAACTTTGTCGACTCTTTTTGTGCAACTTTTTGTGCAACTTTTCGTGCAACTTTTGTGTAACTTTTTGAGCAACTTTTGGTGCAACTTTTTGTGCAACTTTTTTGTGCAACTTTTTGTGCAATTTTTTCCCCAAACATGTACAGCATGATGGAGCACGAGCTGAAGCCCACCGGCCAGCCTCCCTCTCACCAGACCCAGCAGGGCATGTCACCAGTCACCGGCCACATCACCAGCATCATGGCCAGCAACAACACCTCTCATCCGGGCTCCAAAACAGCTTGTGCACCTCCAGGAGTGGACCCCATGGATAAAGTGAAGCGACCCATGAATGCATTCATGGTGTGGTCCAGAGGCCAGAGGCGCAAGATGGCTCAGGAGAACCCCAAGATGCACAACTCCGAGATCAGCAAGCGGCTTGGTGCAGAGTGGAAGCTGCTCACCGATGCAGAGAAGAGGCCGTTCATCGACGAGGCCAAGCGGCTCCGAGCGGTCCACATGAAGGAGTATCCGGACTACAAGTACAAGCCGAGACGCAAGACCAAGCCGCTGCTGAAGAAGGACACCATGCAGGTGGGTAAATACCCTCTGTCTGCTGGGAACCTGCTGGCGGCGGCGCAGGGACAAGGTGGCAGTCCGAGGATGGACAGCTACGGATGGGGTCCCACCGGAGGTTATGCGGGCATGCAGGGCGAGGCGCTCGGCTACACGCAGCAGCTGCACCGGTACGACCTGTCAGCTCTGCAGTACCCACCAGCCATGACTGCAGCACAGACCTACATGAATGGAGCCAACTCTTACAGGTGAGTCTTTTGCAGAATAAGTTTGGAAAAAAAGTTTTGCACATGGTGGAGTAAGTGCAAAAAAAGTTTTAATATATTTGATATTTAATTCTTTCGTTGGCCATTATTTGAAATGGAAGTACATGCTTAATAAAATGCTCCACAGAAAGTCAAAACAAGGTCTTTTTAGATTTGTTCTCAAGTTACTGAACACAATGCTTCTCATGACACCTGATGATGGCTTCCTAAAAAGATGGATAAACAGGTGTTAAACAGGAGAGAGTTGTGTCAGAAGTGCATCTCCAAATAAGAGTGGCAGAGAATCTAAAATATTTTCTATGTAGATTTAACTTTTCTCCTTATTAGTGGCTCCATGTTCATTAGTGGCTCCATGTAAATACAGTTCTCCACTTTCTCCTCCATATTCATTCAATTGTGACTTGATGTCAAATGTGTTATTTGACAGAAATTTAACTTAGAATAAACAGTAAAACGTGTACTCATTTGATCTGATAATTCACCTTAATTTAACAGGTTTCAACAGTTTGTTAATACTTTAGTTTAGGGAAAAACATCGTGTTTCTGGGTTAACATAACTACGAACACCAATGAATGTGAAATACAGTCCAAAATAAGAACTACAACTACAACTTCTTTAGGTTTAGGCAACAAAACTACAACTTCTTTAGGTTTAGGCAACAAAACTACAACTTCACTTTTTTAGATTTAGGCAACAAAACTACAACTTCTTTAGGTTTAGGCAACAGAACTACAACATGAACGGAGCCAACTCCTACAGGTGAGTTTGCAGAATGACTTTCAGAAAAGTTTTGCATGCACATGCTGGAGTAAGCGCAAAAAAACTTAAATTAATTGTGATTTTCATTTATATTTAATTATTTCCATTATTTGAAATGGTGCTAAATAAAATGAGAGAAATCAAGGTCTCCAACATGCGCTGTAGGCCCGATCCACCTGCGTCAGGCACAATTTGTTTAGGCAACAAAAGTACAACTTCTTTAGGTTTTAGACAGAAAAACTAAAACTTCTTTAGGTTTAGGCAAAAAAAAACACTTGTGGCGCTATTTTTTTTATCAAAATGTTCTCAAGGTACTGAACACAATGCTTCTCATGACACCTGATGATGGCTTTCTAAAAAAAGATAGATAAACAGGTGTTTAGGAGAGAGTGGTGGCTGGTGCGTCTTCTCCAAATAAGTGTGAAACATGCATCAAAGATATTTTCTATGTAGATTGAGTTTTTATTCTCATTAGTGGCTCCATGTAGATACAGTCCTCCATTTACACTTATAGGCTTCCTCCTCTATTCATTCAATTGTGACCTGATGGTTATTTGACAGAAACTTATTTTTTTGTTTTTGCACATGCTGGAGTAAGCGCAAAAAACCTTTTATTTTATATTTAATTATTTCCATTATTTGAAATGGTGCTTAATAAAATGAGAGAAGCTCCTCTATATGCTCCACAGAAAGTCAAAACAAGGTCTCCAACATGTGCAGTAGGCCCGATCCACCTGCGTCAGGCACAATGTGGCGCTATTTTTTTTTATCAAAGTGTTCTCAAGGTACTGAATGCAAAGCTTCCCATGACACCTGATGATGGCCTCCTAAAAAAAGATGGATAAACAGGTGTTAGGAGAGAGTGGTGGCAGAAGTGCATCTCCAAATAAGTGTGGAGTATGTGCAGAAAATTTAGCTTTTATCCTTATTAGTGGCTCCATGTAGATACAGTTCTCCACTTTCTCCTCCATAT
>CAKALU010044241.1:0-12955 GCA_916700995.1 Hozukius guyotensis | reverse complement strand
CCTGCGTCAGGCACAATGTGGCACTATTTTTTTTTTTTTTTATCAAAATGTTCTCAAGTTACTGAACACAATGCTTCTCATGACACCTGATGATGGCCTCCTAAAAAGATGTATAAACATGTTAGGAGACAGTGGTGGTTTGTGCGTCTTCTGCACAGAAGTGCATCTCCAAATAAGTTTGGAGCATGCACAGAAAATCAAAGATATTTTCTATGTAGATTGAGCTTTTATTCTTATTAGTGGCTCTATGTAGATACAGGTCTCCACTTACACTCCTAGGCTTCCTCCTCCATATTCATTCAGTTGTGACTTGATGGTTATTTGAGAGAAACGTAACTTAGAAGAAACAGTAAAACATGCACTCATTTGATCTGATAAGTCACCTTATTTTAACAGGTTTTAACAGTTTGTTAACACTTAGTTAAGTTTAGGGAAAAACATCGTGTTTTTTGGGTTAACATAACTACGAACACCAATGAATGTGAAATACAGTCCAAAATAAGGAATAAGTCATGAGAAATGGTCTGAAAATACACCTCCGATCTAGAGTTGCACCTGATGTAAGACACCTTTAGTCAACAAAGCTACAACTTCTTTAGGTTTAGGCAATAAAAGTACAACTTCTTTAGGTTTAGGCAAAACAAACCTACAACTTCTTTAGGTCTCGGAAACAAAACTACAACTTCTTTAGGTTTGGGCAACAAAACTACAACTTCTTAAAGGTTTCGGCAAAAAACTCCACTTAAGTAAGTTTAGGGAAAAACATCGTGTTTTGGGTTAACATAACTACGAACATGAATGAATGTGAAATACTGTCCAAAAGAAGGCATAAGTCATGAGAAAATGGTCTGAAAATACACGTCCGATCTAGAGTTGCACCTGACGGCTCTTATAAAACGAGCGTTGAGTCAGGTGGAAGCGTGAGATGAAGTACATTCAGTCCCATTGAGTCATGGAGGAACAACAGGCTTCAGTCTGCTGCCTACTTGTTATGCGCGGTGACGCTCGGCTCTGGGCTGGGTCCTGCCTGGAATGTTGATCAGGGTGACTTGACGGTAGGAAGGGTAGGCCGCTCTGTGTGTGGTCCGCTACCCACAATCCACCCTGTTTCTTGCTAAACCATTGTCCCAGTTCCACTCCTGGGTCTCTGCCTCCTGCCTTACAGGTCTCATGCCCCCCCGCCCCCCGCCCCCGCCCTACAAATACAAAGACCGAACACTTTGACTAATGTGAGGATGGATGTTCTAGTATCTGTTTTTAACATGTCAGACATCTTTGTTCTCCAGCAGGTGAATCCTCTTAAAGCTTCCCTGAAAGATGTTTTGATTATCAGTTAGTCGCTTGTCAGTATGAGTCATGTTGGAGGCCAAACTTGTCCCGTCCTGCACTGAATCACAGAAACTAGGGTTGCACCGATCCGACTCATTCAGTCTCAATACCGATACCTGGGCTTTGGGTATCGGCCGATACCGAGTACCGATCCGAAACCAGAGTTAATTTAATATTATTGAGCTGTGTGCCTCACTGTGTTGAAGTCACTGGGATCACTCCTTTGTGTCAGGCTTGACTTTAACATTGCTTTACTAACTTTGTAAAACAAAATGTGACCGATAAATACATGCAACTACAAATTTAATTAATTGTTTATTATTAAAATAATAAATCGTACACCAACAAAGTGGCAAAAAATGCTAAAAATGAACAGGAATTAGTTTTAAAGCAGGAACAAATAATTCCAGTATATAATGTATATAAACTTAAAATTTAATTGAACAGATCAGCCTCACTGTCACCGAAAGTAAGAACAAGCCTTTACTGATATCTTGAGATGGTGCGTTTGAGGGTCATATGGCAAAACAAATACAACAGATCTTGAGAAAAATGGCAAATATTAAACACAAATAGTATTTAAAAAATGTTCTTTATTGCATTTCTGTTGTAATTAATATAATATAAAACTATTCCCAGTTAGCTTTATTAGATGGCCCAGAGGGGAAGTTGTCTGTATCTGCGTCATGACTTGTGGATGTGCTACACATTTACAATACTATTCTACATTTACTTATGTTTATATTTATTTTAACTGCACTATTTTATAATTTTGCTTTTACTTTTTACTTCCCCTTTTATATATTCATATTTTAAGGAACCTTGTGCTGCACTCTCTCCCCTCAGTCAAATTGGGAGTTATTGAGCCCTTTTCTCCCATTTAAGTCTCCTGTTATCCCTAATGATATGTTTGCTAAATGAGGGATTTATATTTGTTGTTGTCTGATTTTCTAAATCTAAAATTTTTTGTCTCAAATATGAGGATGTATCTGACATACTCCAAAGCTCGGTTACTCCAAGCATGCCTCCAGTAGAGTTATCCATCTTTTATATTGGTAGTAGAGCAGCTGTAATGTCCTCTCTCCCTCCCATACTGGTTTATTTTAACATATGATAATGACGTGGTCATTCATTTAATGAATGTATTTGTTAATCCTGAAGGTCTTCTGAAATGAAAGTAGTGTCAAAAGACCAATGATGTGATCGAGAGGCATCACTGTACCTGAAGTGTTTGATGCTTTTGTGGCAAACTTTTTTGTGCTCCGACTGGTGGAAATAGAGGTGACTGTATTTTGTTAGTGAAAGCATAAAGAAGCACAAAATAGGAACTGAATGATGCACAAAAGAATCAAAGTTGTACTGAAGTAGATTCCTCAACTTCTGGAAAGAAGCTTCAGTGATGTTGGTGTGTTGTGACATTCAGATAGAAGGTACAAGTCGATGTGTTGTTTTTGTTCAGTAGTTTTGCTGATTTTGGCACGGCAGTTGACTTCTTTAGGATCTAAATATTTGGTCTATTCTTGTCGCGTTGTGTCTGAAAGGAGTTTCAGTGAGTGAGAGACGGAGAGAACTAAGAGAAAGAAATACTCAAGCAGGAGCAACAATAAATACAAACAGTTGAATATTAGTTCATGCCAGAGTTTCACACGACAAGTTTTCTTTCCTAGGAGTTAAAGGTAAAATCAAAAGTTAAAACTGCTGTTGCAGTGTACTTTATTATTTAGTTATTTTCACTTTTTTAAAGTCACCAGAATGCCTCAAATGTTTTCAGAATCAGCTTGTTCGTGTACTGTTTAGCTGTAAAATGAGAAGATTTGTGACCCGGCAGCCATGTTGAGATCAAGTTGAGGAAATACCAAAGCACCGCCCATCAGCCGGAGCACAGCCAATAGGAACGCTCTCTCTCTTTCTGAAATGAGCGTCACCGCGCATAACAAGTAGGCAGCAGACTGAAGCCTGTTGTTCCTCCATGACTCAATGGGACTGAATGTACTTCATCTCAACACTTCCACCTGACTCAACGCTCGTTTTATAAGAGCCGTCAGGTGCAACTCTAGATCGGAGGTGTATTTTCAGACCATTTCTCATGACTTGTTCCTTATCTGGGACAGTATTTCACGTTCCTTTGTGGTCATAGTTATGTTAACCCAAAACACGATGTTTTTCCCTAAACTTAACTAAGTGTTTTTTTTGCCGAAACCTAAAGAAGTTGTAGTTTTATTGCCTAAACCCTAAAGAAGTAGTAGTTTTGTTGCCTAAACCTAAAGAAGTTGAAGTTTTATTGCCTAAAGAAGTTGTAGTTTTGTTACTTAAACCTAAAGAAGTTGGTTGGACATGAAGCCTGTAAACAGAGCCAAGAGGAGGTGCAGAAGTATCTCAGAACACTTGCATTATGCTGAAAGGTTATTATGGATTTTTGATGCCAATAAATTGTCGTCTACTGAAGCTTTAATATATCTTAAACTCTCTCCCCCCACAGCCCGATGTCGTACAGCAGCAGCCCCCAGCAGCCCAGCCCCGTCACCATGTCCATGGTGAAAGCAGAACCGGTGTCCCACTCTCCTCCGACGGGGACGCCGAACCACCACCGCGGCCCTCTGCAGGGCGACCTCAGGGACATGATCAGCATGTACATCCCGGGACCAGGAGGGGACGCCGGCGACCCCACGGCGGCACAGAGGGGCTACGCCAGCGTCCAGCAGCACTACCTCACCGGAACCGTCCCACTCACACACATCTAGGACTGGAAGTGGGAGTCATAGGGGGGGATGGCGGTGGCGGTAGCGACGGTGGGGGGGACCGGAAACAGCTCACGATGCACAGCTGGCTGGACGGGAGGTGGAGTCTGTGTTGGCGGGACTTTAGACTGGCAAAGAGACACAAGAAGGACACTTTTTTTTTTCTCTCCTGCATTAGTAGTTCAGACACACAAGTGGCGACTACATTTAAACGTTTTTCTACCTCTTTGGTACCACATAAAGACCACCACACGTACAGAGCGCCCCCCTCCCCCATCCTCCACCCTCCAGCAGACTTCCTCCATGAAGGACTGCAGTTTATGTGGGGTGTTTATGTGTACATATTCTGTCTTTTTCTGTCTCCTTTTTTTTATATTTTAGAACTTATCCATAATAAGAACTCCTTTTTGTTAATAACACTTGTGACACCGGCACTCATGACCGTTCCGCCAAACTCAGTCTGTGCCGTGCCGAGTTGGGCCAGTTTAGTCTTCCACTATACAGCCACGGCACAGAGACTATAAATGACCTGGCAACCCGGTCGCTGCCGGATCAGAATCCCTCAGCTGGTGACAAACAAATCACCCGAGCTGACGATGTGGTGGTTTATTCGTTGTTTCGGTCCTGATGGGGGGGGGGGAAGGAAAACGCACAACTCCAATGAACTCTTTGTGCCTTGGCTTTTTATATTTTTAACTGATGAAATCTTGTTGGATGACACGGAAAAAAACCCACCTGTTGGACAATCAGCACTGCATCCACAGGAGATAAACACTTCTACGCTCCTACGATCCGATCCGTCGCTTTAGAACGTACCGTAGAGCCAGGCTGGTTCTACGTTCCTACATCTCCGTACGTCTACTGGTCGTCACTGGATCTACAGTTTTTTTGCTGCCTGTATGAGTTTTATGTTCTATAATTAGTTTTTTAGATCTTTTTTGATGTTGCGTTGTTCTGGCAGTTGTCACTTTGCTCTAGGCAAGTTGTTTTTATAGGCTTTTTCAGTATAAGGGGGATGAAATTTAATATGAAATGCAGATTAAAACTTGCGTCTTCCACCAAGTATTGACCTAAAGGGCCTTCCAGGTTTCTTATAACAAATTGTTTATGTTTCTACTACCAGTAAAGAGAATGTATCACATTAAAATCTCCTGCAAACGTGTTCATATATGTGGGTCAATCTATAAAAATAACTTTTTAATCCTGGTTCTGGTACTGTTATTTCCTGTTTTCTAGCCTGCTGTCTTGCTTATTATAGTGCTGCTATGGACCTAAAGGGAACTTTTTATTTTCAACCTACAAAAAAACTGTGAATATTGAATGTGCTAGATTATTCCGGCAGTTTTTAACTTCCATTACTAACTCGACACGCACTGGAAACAGATGCCTTTTATACTTATATTTTTTTGAGAAGAAAAAAAAAGGGAGAGCAGTTTCTATTAAAGTAAATGCGTGAATGTTTACATTGTTACCCAAGTGTTTTAACTTTTCTACTGACTTGTATCTCTATTTTTTAGAATGAATTCTCTTGTATGTAAATGCTGCCATATACTATAGAGTTACTGTATGTAGCATTCATGTAAATAATGTATACATTTTTAGGCTCTTATACTAAGAGTCTCGATTCCTTTTTTTTTTTTTGATTAAAAAAAATCTTTGTTATGGCATTCATGACAATATTAATAAAAAGTACAAATCCTTTTTTTTCATTAACGATGTTAACTGTTTGTGTACTTTTAGCTCAACAGCATCATATATATATACACACGGATAAATACATTCAATGGCCACTTTATTAGGTACACTTGGACAAATGAATGCCACAAATGTGACCTTTCCAAAGTATATAAACTAGCTTTTTCTGGAGCTTTCAACCATATCACATGGTTTTAATGTTCAGGTGTTTGGTCCATTTACTTACATACATGAGGAGGCAGAATACCACCAACTACCAACTCGATAATAAGCATAGTTGACAACGATATAATCCTAAAAGGGATAATTAATGGCTGAGCTGTTGTATTGGATTGCTTTACATTTTACAGGCGTACCTAATAAAGTGGCCACTGCAGTTGTAGGATGATAATATGCTTCTTTAGAGGACCTCACCAGTGTTATTGTAAGCTTTATCCCGTTTAAAAAGCATGTAGTTGGATGTTTTATTTGTCATTTGTCAGTTGGCAACAGTGGTCATAAAATATATAAAAGGGGAAATCATAGACGTAAAAGGATAATGATAATCTAAGGATACAACTGCTGACCTTTTTCAGATCTTTAAATGTAATTTTCCCAGGATTGCATTCATTTCCATATGATATAAAAATTAGAAAACTTTTTACTTCTTGCTAATAACGTTTAAATCATCAAAGTGAACATCAAACCTGCATTAGTTTTTCATTACGCAATTTGATTTTGGAAAGAATAATGCAGACTTGGTGTTTACTTGCAACACACTTCATATCCCTAAGAAATGAATGGAAGTCAATGACGACCTAAAGCAGGAAAAGTACATTTAATACCTTAGAAAAATTCAGTTTTAGATTTTAAAACACATCAGGATGATTATCACTGAATGTAAAGTATAGTAGTATGTTCCTTTACTTGTTTCCAAGTAGCTCAGTCCATATAAGGGGCTTGGCTTGGGAACCAGAAGGTTGCCGATTCAAGACCCTACACGGACAAGTACGGACCTCCTGGACACTACCAGGGTGCCCTTGAGCAAGGCATCGAACCCCCAAACTGCCCCACCGGGTGCTGTATAGTAGCTGCCGGTTAAATTTCCAAATTTCAATTGGATAAAATTTCACTTTCTCTGATTTACATTTATATTTATTTCTCAATATACACAAACATAACTGTATTATAGGCTAATTGTGATCATATTAATGTGTATTTTTCTGATGTTATTGCTCATAGTTATTATATTATTATGCTTACTGTTATTAAAGCAGCAGTAGGCAGAATATTTTTGGCATCATTGGGCAAAAAAAACCATAATAACTTTTCAGCATATTGTAACTCAAGTGTTCTGAGAGACTTCTGCTCCTCCTCATGGCTCTGTTTTCAGGCTTTAAAAAATCTAGCCTGTGACGGGAGACTTTGACCAATCACAGGTCATTTCAGAGTGAGAGAGATAGGGTTCCTATTGGCTGTGCTCCGGCTGGTGGGCGGTGCTTGGTATTTCCTCAACTTGATCTCAACATGGCTGCCCGGTCACAAACTTTCTCATTTTACAGCTAAACCGTACACTATAAGATGTTTCTGAGAACATCTGAGGAGAGAAATAGGCATTACAGTAACAGGATATTGATTCATATATTTAATCAATTGCTCCTGCTTGAGTATTTCTTTCTCTTAGTAGTAGGAAGGTCCTTTCAGACAGAACGCGACAACGCCACCACTGCGCTCTGAAACCCGTTATTTCCAAACGTCTTGTGTTGCGCCACGACGGCATTTTTGCTGCATAAAGCAAAGCCCAACTTTTGGGCGCTGCACGCTGTGGCGAGCGCAGCTTAAACATGAGCTCAAATTGCGCTGTGTCGCGACTGCTCTCTTCCGCCGGGAAACGACAGTTGGTGTACCTCTATTGTCGTCCGGGTGGAAACAGTAGGGATTATACACACACACTGTTCAGTTCCAGAAACAGGCTATAAGATAACGAAAAGGGCTTAAAATTTGACATCAATTGGGAGAAATACAAGAGAATTGTGACCTCGGGAAGAAAACAGGAAGAGAGCAATGAAAAATCGGGAGGGTTGGCGAGTGATTGACAGCTGCTCCGAGGACGACAAGGCTCCAGCTTGGCTCTGATTGGTCTTTTTCCTCCGGTCTGCGAAATCTTGCAGATGCCATTAGGAGCACCGGAGGCTTACCGTTTTATAAAAATATATATATATTTTTAAAGGGGACATTACGTGCTCATTTTCAGGTTCATACATATATTTTGTGTTTCTACTAGAACATGTTTACGTGCTGTAATGTTAAAAAAAAAAACTTTATTTTCCTCATACTGTCTGCCTGAATATACCTGTATTCACCCTCTGTCTGAAACGCTCCGTTTTAGTGCATTTCAACGGAATTGCAACGGAATTACGCTGCTAGGCAACAGCTTGGGTCCATGTTTACTTCCTGTCAGCTGATGTTATTCACATACACTGCAACAGGAAATAAACTGGGACACATTTAGAATGTTTAAAACCGTGTGATGATCTAAATATTGTATATTTGTGACATCACAAATGGACAGAAATCCAAACGGCTTGTTTCAAAAGCACAATTTCTGAATACGGGCTGTGTGTTTATTTCTCCGTATATTGAGCGGTTTGATAGTTTAACAGTATTTATATAGCACTTAAATCTGCTTTATAATATAAAAGACATACAAAAATCTCACTTTTTACAATATGGGACCTTTAATTCTCTCTCCTAATAATCTGAATAATAATAGGCCTAGTAATAATGATGATCTCAGGTGAATGCTGGTTTATCTGCGTGTCACCAGATGAGTTCTCATCAGCTGTTGCTTTCCAACATGACCTCATCCATCCCAATCATTACAGGACATATAAAGAATGGGCATACCAGCAATCAAAACCGACCTTTCCCCGCTTTCACAGCGTCCTCACAGGCGGAGCCGTCAGCCCCCTAACCCGCCTAGAATAAAAGTGAACATTAGTGGGGGAAACATGGGTGTCTTTGGCGGGGTGGGAAGATGTGATGGCCCTGGGAGAGGGGGTGGGGGTGGGGGGGTCGTCTATAGTGCCTGGAATGATTTAAAGCTCGATTATTTACTTTCTTATCTTTACCCTCTTTTAAAATTCACTTTCCCCAGTCCTCCCTCCTCCTCCCCCCTTACACCCCCTCTCCTCTCCACAGAGAAAGCGGGTGGATGGCCCGTTCGTAATTGGCCGTGTCGGAGGCGCATTGTCCGGAGGCTTTTCAGGCCGCAGGTGCATATAGTAAAGCCGGAGTCTCCGCTCCTCCCCCGGGCGTCTTTGTTCCCATCTCCCCCCCCGCTTCCCCCCCCACACACTACTCCCCTGCCGGGCAGAAAATTAGGGCTGCTTTTTAGGGGGCTTCGTCCTCTGGCTTAACCCTTTCACCGACCGCCGCCTTTCTCATGGAAATGGGGGAGAGAACCCCGCACCGGCTAATCGGTCACTGAGGGGAGGAGGAGGAGAGGAGGAGGAGAGGAGGAGGGGGGAGAAGAGATGAGGGCACCAGGATCAACCGGAGGAGGAGGAGGAGGAGGATGGAGGACAGATGCAGGGGGGTCTCAGAAAACCAGTAAACTATATATCTAAATGTCATTACATTTCACAGGTAATGGTGAAATGCTATTATCAATTTAGAGGAGCAGAGTACAGCAGAGACTCCGGCCCTGGAGACCAAAGCTACCGTCTCCCCCGCGTCCTCCGACCGCGGACAACACTGTTTAACAGACTGAACAGCGTAGCCACACGCGAGCGCGCAGGGGACACCGACCCGGATTGATTTATACGTGTAAGAAGTTACAAACAGTCCCTTTAAGTGCTTTATAAATACTGTTAAACTATCAAAAACGCTCAATACACGGAGAAATACACACATTCAGAAATTGTGCGTTTGAAACAAGCCGTCAGGATTTCTGTCCATTTGTGATGTCACAAATATACAATATTTAGACCCTTTACACGGTTTTAAAAGTAAACATTCTAAATATGTCCCAGTTTATTTCCTGGTTGCAGTGTATGTGAATAACATCAGCTGACAGGAAGTAAACATGGACCCAAACTGTTGCCTAGCAATGAAATTTTGAGGGGCTAAAGGTGCTTGGAAACTCATTGTGGTTTCACCTAGATGTATGAAATTTGGTGGGTATGTGTAACATGTTGAGACGTACAAAAAAGCCTCTTGGAGGTATACCGTAAACCCAACAGGAAGTCGGACATTTTTAATTGAATGTTGAATGTTTGAATTTTAGGGCAATTTTCTTTTTTACCATTTTCAGGCACTGTACTCCTAGAGATTCAATTATTTATTTAATTTTATTTTAATTTTTTTACTTTTTTAATGTACTGCATGAGCAGTTTTGTATGTATATATTGTTATATATTCTAAGCATGGGGATATGTGGATAGAACTCAATCATTTAAAGTTAGAATAGCACCTTTTAACCTCTTTTCTGTGAACAGCGTATTTAAATAGGCCTTGTGTTTTATTATGAAACTTGTGTACAGTTGCAATGAGATTTCTAGTGTGGCAAATTATAGTAAAATCATAGTGTCATAACTTTTATTTATAGGCCTATTATTATACTATTCCTTCTTGGACCCCCAGAACCTCTCTGGAACTTCCTGAGTCTCTCAAGGATCCCTTGAACCTCATTGAGAACCTTTGGAATTATCTCAAGGACTCAGGAACCGTGTCGACATTAAGGGTTCTTCACAAAGTTCTCTGATCACAGAAAAGCTGTAGAAATCAGAGTAAAGACAGTTTATTTGATTAAACATTCTTAGATAGTAAGCATGGGGATATGTGGATAAAACTTTGTCAATAATAAAGAAGTCGGAATAGCACCTTTTAACCTCTTTTGGTGAGCAGCGTATTTAAATACAGGTTGAATTTTGGCAACGAACTAAAGGAGCGTTTCTTGCCCTGCAACTAGCGGAAGTTGGAGCATACATGTGGGTTGTTTTGGCTGCGGTCCATGGGCGGGGAGGGGACGGGGTAGGGAGAGGAGTGGGTGGAGAAGGGGGTGGAGGGAGTGTCAATGGAAAGGATTTTCTGGTCCAATACATCCCATCACTTAGCAACAAGCAGTGAGGCTTCAACAAGTGGTTGCCATGGATCCGCCGAGAGTGACTTAAAAGTCTCCACAAAGAGCTGTGGTCAGCCTCTGTGAGAATCAGGTGGTGGTTACCAACAGGGTTTTTTTTTTTTTAAAGTGCGAATCTGCGTTTTTTACTGTGGCGACACACAATCTAGTCATAACCCTTCGTGTTTCTGCAGCGATTTGAATCCGCAGCTCGTCTCCTGCGAAGTTAATTTATGCTCGCTCACTGGCAGGTCAAGCTCTCATTCACTGGCTGCCGTTGTCTCTTTCTTCAATGGACATTCCAACAAGTAAGAGGAGGAATTAGGAATTATATCAACACAAAAAGACAGGAATGAGTGTTGGCAACACTGCTCCAGGAAACCACCACTTCAAAAGCAGTCATGGAAACGCTGCCTCGATTTTTTAATGTATAGTACCTGCTGCATTCCTGCAGGAGCCCAGACACAACTATTATCTACATGCAGAGCTGGGCAAACACCGCCCTATGTACACACACATGTGCATGCACGTAGACATGTGAACACTGATATCACTGTTATCAGGCCATTAAATAGGCGTTATCAGTCGCTATAAGCGCCATAGATGTGGGTCATTAGGGGCCTACTATACCTACAACGTTATAAAAGTGAAACATAAGAACAACACGCTCTAACATGTTGTAAAACTGAATGAAACATTTTGAACACAAACAAAAAGGCTTCTTTAGCTTTAGGCAACAAAACTACAACGTCTTTAGGTTTAGGTAAAAAAAAAATTACAACTTCTTTAGGTTTAGGCAACAAAACTACAACTTCTTTAGGTTTAAGCAACAAAACTACAACTTCTTTAGGTTTAGGCAATAAAACTACAACTTCTTTAGGTTTAGGCAACAAAACTACAACCTCTTTAGGTTTAAGCAACAAAACTACAACTTCTTTAGGTTTAGGCAATAAAACTACAACTTCTTTAGGTCTAGGCAACAAAACTACAACTTCTTTAGGTTTAGGCAACAAAGCTACAACTTCTTTAGGTTTAGGCAACAAAACTACATAGCCTTTGGAATAACTATGAACTCAAAGACAACTACACATTGTTAGATTCATCCAGGATTTGACTTCTAGTCTCCTGGGTGAAAATCCTGTGTTTTGTGTCTTATCCATATGAGTCCCAAATCCCAGAAAAGAGTTGTGTCTCCATCAGGATAATGTTCTCCTTTGGTTTGGTGTGCCTCCCCCTGCTGGCAGAGGTTTGTGCAGCATCAGTGTGTGTTAATCATTTGACCTTTGTACCATGTGACCCGGTCAGGAAGTCAATTGAGAGCAGGACAGCCTCTTGTTTTGACTTCAATCAACTGCAATCTTCCACGTTTCATGCCTTTGGCAGCATTCCCGGTATGTGACATGTTTACCGATATCCTGTTCTTGCTTCTCTATTGATTTTTATTACGAAGTTTGATGTTCAACGTGATTATTTATTACATTGTGTTAAATTACTGCAAATAAACTTTTACGTTAGCTACAGCAACACAGTACTATAACCATGTGTAGTTATATTTAGGGCCCGAGCAAAGACAACGTTGGACAGCGAAGGCCATTTGGCCTGATTCACCATGAAACAGGAAGTTGTTGTAACTTCAGCGTACTTTGTCAAATCTGCTCCAAATTTCTCAGCCATGATGACGGTCCAGGCCTGAGGTCATTTACATGCTAAAATAGACTCATAGTCCCGCCCCTACACGTTAGGCCAACCCCCTTTCATAACTCATGAACCGTTTGTCGTAGACTCTTATGTTAGATGTCATATCACTCAGCAGAGAGTGCCTGTTTCCTTGGTGAATGCACTTATATTAAGCCAAGCCGTGATCTTTTACTAAATATAACCAAGCAAGTTTATTGCATTTTTGTTTTGTTTCAATTCACAACATGTTTAAAACTGTGACCGTAATGCAGTTTAGTTCTATGAGAATGTAATTTTTAGGAGATAGGGTTGTCCAAAGTTACAGTCTCTTTAGTACAAAATTCCCTCTTATACTATAACTTTTTTTTTCAACATACCATAGTATGAATTTTTTGACATACTATACTACAACTTT